>PVKS010015754.1:0-45280 GCA_004027875.1 Aplodontia rufa
TCCCAGATAGCAAATACTAAAATAGTATATTTTTTATTGCTAAGCTGGTACTATAGAAATTATTCTAAGAAATACTCCACCCAGAAGGACTAAAAAGCAAACCCCAGAACACAAAAATGGACAAATATCATTTGACAAGTAGCTAAGATGATGATAAATATGACTAAATTGAAGATTAGAAATACATCAATATGTCAAGGATTCATAGACATCTCTTCCTAATGTGACTTAATGTAAATGGTCTGAAATATCCAATTAAAAGACATAGGGTAGCAATATATGTTGTTTGCAAGAGACTTGCCTTACAAGAAAGAAAGCCACAGGATAGGAATGAAACATTGAAAAAGATACATCATGTAGATGGAGTTCAAAGACAAGCAGGAGTTGCTACTCTCATATCTGACACACCAGACTTGAAGGAAACATGATATGGTTCTTATACTTAGAAATACCAAAAAGATCCATCAGAAGTCTTCTGGAGCTTAAAGAAAAAAAAAAAAAAAGAAGAAGTAGCAAATACAAAATCAACATAAAAACTTCCATAGCTTTCCTCTATATTGATAATGAACTCACTGAAAAATAAATTAGGAAAATAGTTCCATTTATAATAGCCTCAAAATAAAGCAAACAAAAAAACTAGAAATGAATTCATCAAAAGATATGAAAGATGTCTACAATAGAAATTATAAAGCACTGGAGAATTTTAAGAAAGAAGATGGAAAGACCTCCCCTATTCATGAAATGGCAAAAATAATACCATTAAAATGTTCATATTACAACAAAATGATGTGCAAGTTCAATTCAATCCTCATTAAAATATCATTGGCATTCTTCATAGAATTAGGGAAAAAAGTGCTAAAATTCATTGGAATAATGAAAGACCCAAAATAGCCAAAGCAATCCAAAGCAATTTACTACATATATATGTAGTTAAAAAAAAAGTAAAATAATACAAAAGGAATCAAAACACCCAACTTCAAATTATACTGCATGCAGGGCTACAATAAAAAAATGCCTGATACTGGCATAAAAACAGATCCTAATCAATGGAGTGGAATAGAAGCGATAGAGCCAAACACAAATAGATACAGTTATTTGATTATAGACAAAGGTGGCAAAAATATGAAGAACATAGCCTTTTTAACAAATGATGTTGGGAAAACTTGTTTTTCACACATAGAACAGTGAGACTTTTACCCACACAAAAATAAACTAGAAATGGATCAAACACCTTAGAATTATAATAGAAAATTTGCAACTGCTGCCAGAAAATTTAGTGTCAATACTCCAACATATTGGTTTAGATAACAACTTCAATAGGAACCCAAAAGTTAAGAAAATAATGCCAAAAATTAATAAATGGAATAACAATTAATTAAAAAGAATTATTCATAGCCAAGAAACAACTAAGAATCTGAACAAAGCATCTACAGAGTAGGAAAAAAATTTCCTAATTACTTTTTTGACACAGGATTAATATCCAGAATATATAAAGATCTCAAAAATTTGCCACAAAAAATCCCACAATTAATGTAATGAATAATAGGCAAATGAAGTAAACAGATATTTCTCAATCGAATAAATATAAATGTCTAATAAATATATGAAAACATTCAACATTTTAGCAATTATATATGTGCAAATTAAAAGTACATTGATATTACATTTTACTCCACTTAGAATACCAGCCATTAAGAATAAAAGTAATAATACATATTTGTAAGGATGTGGAAAAAAGGAATGCTGATACATTGTTTGTGGGATTATAAGTCAGTATAACCACTACAAAAATCAGTATGGAGGTTCCTCCAAAGTCTAGAAGTAGAATCACCATATACCACTCCTCAGTATTTATCCTAAATAATTAAAATCAGCTTACTCTAGTGTTACATCCATACCCATGTTTGTAGCAGCACTATTCACAATAATGAAATTATGAATCCAGACTAGTCTTCCATCAATGGATGAATGGATAAATAAAATATGGCATATATACACAATGGGCTTTTGCTAATCCATACAGAATAATGAAATGATGTCATTTGCAAAAACCAGGATTGAACTGAGAGCCTAAAGCAAAATAAGCCAAGCTCATAAAGTCCAAGGCAGTATTTTTTCCTCAAGTATGTGAAAGCTACCCTGTGCCCTTTTTCCCTTGGCCTCCCCAAATTCATGTCTTTTATGCATGCAAAATATATTCTTTCTGTGTCTATAACTAGAATTTTTAACTGGTATAGCATCAACTGAAAAGTCTACAATATGAAGTTTCATTTATATATTACCTAAATCAGATGAGTAAAATGCAAGACAAAATTTATTCTTAGACATTGCTCCCAAGCTATGAACTCATGAAAATGAACACATTACATGTTTCCAAAATACAATGTTGGGATAGGTGTGTGGTACACATTTTCATTCCGAAAGAAAGAAATAGTAAAAGAGAAAGAATTATCCAGTCCTGAGCAAGTGAGATATCCAAAAAGGAGAACAGCATTAATCATTAAGCATTAATGCTCAAGAGTAAATCTCTATGGTAAATGATCTACACAATAGGCTTGCTGGAGTCCTAGGTCCTGCTTCCAGTCAACTGAGGCAATAATCCTACTCTTACATCTTATACCCCAGTTCTCAGGCTTTGTGTTCTGGAACTCACATTCAGGGAAGTTCTCTGGGTTAATTTCCATCTTAGCAGCAACTCTGTGCCTGACTAGCATGTCCATGACTTCCTTAGCATGCTACAATACACATTAGGCTCTTCCTGTCTGTGGTCAGTGGAGATGCCCCTTCCTGAACTGGGTTTTGCCATAGAGGGGACTTGAGTTGATGGTCCCTCTCTGATTGTGATTCTTTGCTTGGGACCTAAAACTTCTTTTGAAATCTAACTGAAGGCAGCCATACCCTACAGTTCTGGAAGTTGCAACATATGCCACATAAGGATTCACCAAATCCTTAGCTGAGTCCAATGAGGCCTGTGGCAGTGGAGTACAGGGAGCAGAACCTATAATAGGAGGTGGCTCCTACAGAAGTAATTTCTTGTTTGAAATTGTTCCTTCTACTAGGGCTGTGCATTCTGGGCTTATGATGGGAAAGAGTCCCCAGTGATCTCTGAAATACCCTCAAGGTTATTTTTCCATTATTTGGTTCAATAAGTCCTGGCTTCTCTTTAGATGGTTAATTTCCTTACCATCTAAGGATTATTAGGCCGCAGGCTTGGTATTCTTTCTCAAATATTATTCTTCATTATCTACAAAGAAGATAAACTTGAAGCTTTCCTTCTTGATTACAAAGTCTTGTCTTCAAATCATTTTTCACTTCTTAAAATTTACTATCTGCAGTTAAAAGAAACAAGAGTTGCTCTTTCAAAATTTTGCTTAAAAATCTCTCCAACCAAAAATTTAATTTCATTCTTTGCAGTCTCTATCTTCTACAAAACACTAGGACAAAAAAAAAAATCCCTATAGTTGTTTGCACTTTATAACAAGGTTGGTTTTTCTTCCAATAACATGTTCCTCATTTCCCGCTGAGACCTCATCAGAGTGGTTTTTATTGTATGAACTGGTGCCAACATTCTGTTCTTGACCCTGCAGGTATTATTTAAGAGAACTGGCACTCTTCATGGCCCTCAATATAATTGCTGCTCACAGTCCACTTGCAGCCATATAGACTTTTTCTATCACACACCACAAAACTTTCCCAGTGTCTTCCAATGATGCAGTTATGAAGATGTGTCTAGTTGTTTAGGTGTTTCTTAGAGTAGCACCCCACTTCTTAGTATCAACTTCCTGTCCTATTCAGTTCAGACTGTTTTAACAGAAAATTCAAAAATTGAATGGCTTATAAACATTCAAAATGTGTTTCTGAGGTTCTGAAGTTTGGAAAGTCCATGATCAAGACAACAGAAATTCAATATATTGTGAGGCCTACTTTCAAGTTCATGGACAGCCTCATTTCATACAGTAAATTGTTTATTTGGTGAGAGCACTTGAAATTACTCAACAAATTATTTTTATTTTAAAATATATTTTTATTTTAATCAATACATAACAATTGTATGTATTTGTAAGGTACAATGAGACATTTCAATAAATATATGCAATGTGTAATGATCAGATCTGTGTAATTAGAATATCTATTACCTCTTAACACTTATCATTTCTTTGTGTTGGAAACATTCAAAACCTTCTCTACTAGCTATTTGGAAATGTTCAGTTCTTGTCAGTCATAGTTATGCTACTATGTGAGCACTAGGAGTTATTACTCCTCTCCAACTATATTTCTTTTTTTAATAAGAAATTTATTTGTTGAATAATCAAACATGCTTCCAATGAAACAATATAATATATTTATATTCTGAACATTAGATTTACCCCTGAAAGTCCCCCCTAATTACCCATCCTTATCCCTCCCCTCCTCCTTCCCAATATATCTCTACAAATGCCTTAGGTTATATGTCACTATACCTTATCAGTGTTTAATACATGAGAATTGATCACCTTTCACAATGGTCAGGGTTTAGCTCCAGCTTCCACAAATGAATGAAGACATTTGACCCTTGGTTCTCTAGGTTATGCTGACTTCACTCAGCATGGTTTCTTCCATAGCCATCCATTTATCTTCAAAGGCTGTGAAATCATTTTTTCTAATTGTTGAGTAGAACTTCATAGTATATTATGTACCACAATTTTGGGATCCATTCACCCAGTGAGGGGCATCTGGGTTGTTTCCACAATTTAGCTATTGTACATTGAGCTGCTACGAACATAGATTTTGCTGTGTCACTGTAATGTGCTGATTCTAAATTCCCTGGAAAAATACCCAGGAGAGGAATAGCTGGATCATAACGTGGATTCATCCCTATTTTTTGAGGATTCTCCACATTACTTTCCAGAAGGGCTGTACTGGTCTGCAGTTCCACCAACAGTGTGCTATTGTACCTATTGTTCTGGAGCGGGGAGCGGCGGAACGGCCTCGGGGGACCTTTAGCCGTTCCCGGGGGCCAGCAGGACACTGGGAACCGGGCGCCGGCAGGACAAGGCAGGGGGGGGGGGGGGGGGGGGAGGAGTCGCTCCCCGCAGCGTTCCTGTGCGAGAAGCGGGCAGAACGTCCTAGTGAGCCGTCCTCCGAGGGGCTGAGTTAGGGCGGGGATGGGGCGAGGAGTAGCTCCCCGATGCACTCCAGAGCGAGGAACGGGTAGAATGATCCAACGCTGGGCCATCCTCCGAGGGGCTGAGTTAGGAAGGGTTGGGGAGCCGGGAACAAGGGGGCGAATGCTGGCGGCTGGAACACAGGACCTGCATCTTCTACCGCTGCTGATCTTTCTGACGTCTCTGCTGATCTCTCTGGTTCTATGCGTCTTCTCTGCTTTCTCCCTTCAGGACACAGCTGCTTGCTTGCTTGCTTGCTTTTCTTTGGCTGCTGCTTCTCTGGCTGCTTTCTCTTCTTTGGCTACTTCCTTCTTGGGCTGCTTGCTCTACCTGAGTAGCTGCTACTCTATTTATCCATTACAATAGCCAATAGGGTACAATGCAAACACCTTTCTCCAATTGTAACAAATGAGTGGCCGAATAGCTTAGTCAGGCGGTCAGGCAATTTGCTAATTACAAGCCAGCTGGACCCCTTAGAGTTGTTTACCACCAATTCTCTTACAAGCCAGCTGAACCTCATGTTCCCAACACCTATCTCTCCACAACCCCTCCAGCATCTATTGTTTATTTTCTTCATTTTTGCCAATCTTACTGGTGTGAGGTGAAATCTTAAAGTAGTTTTCATTTGCATTTCTCTGTTTACTAGTGATTTAGAGCACTTTCTCATGTATGAGACATTGATCACTGTCCTCTGTTGAGAAGTTTCCTATTTACCTGTTTGGCCCATTTATTGATTGAGTTGTTTGTGTTTTGGAAGTTGCAATTTTTGAGAATCTTGTAGATTCTGGATATGCGACTCCTGTTAGAAGACTCACAGCCCATGATTCTCTCCAATTCTGTAGGAAATCTATTGACTAATTTTATTATTTCTTTGGCAGTGCAAAAGCTTTTTTAGCTTTATGGCATCCCATTCACTGAGGGGCTGGAGCAGTGGCTTGGCAGTTACAGTGCTTGCCTGGCATGTACAAGTACATAGGTTCAAACCCCAGCGCCCATGTACACAACTAAGTGTCAGAGCAACAAAAGCCATCTGAAAAACTCAGTACTCAACAAAGTTTAAGCACGTAATACATTGGTTTTATCTAGAGCCACATGCTATCCATTAGATCTCTATTACTAAGCATCTATTATTTTTACCTTTTTAGCAATATCTCCCCTGTTGTAGTCATCTGTTTTGCCACTGTGACCAAAAGAACTGTAAAAGGTTTTAAAGGAAGAAAAGTTTATTAACAATCAGTTTCAGAGCTCTCAATCCACACGTGGTCTAAAGCATTGCTATGTGCCTGAAATGAGGCTTAACATCAGGGCAGAAGGGTATGATGCAAGAAAACAGCTCAGGACATGAAGATTAAGGAGAGAGGGATGTTGCACACCAGGGGCAAAAGATAAACCCTGAAGGCGAGCCCCACAGTGACCCATTTCTTCCAGCCATACTTACCTGTCTCCAGTTAACTGAATGATATTCAGTTAACCCCTGTCTGAGGATTAATGAGTGAATAGGTTAAGGCACTCAAAATCCAATCAGTTCACATTGAAACTCTCCTGTATTGTTTCACACTGAGTATTTGGGGCATGCCTTATATCTAAACTAAAACATCCTCTTTCCTCCCACCCTCTAAACACTGGGCACCATCATTCTACTCTTTTATTCAATGAGATTGACTCTCATATTCCACAGATAAATGCAATCATATAGTATTTTTCTTTCCGTGCCTGATTTATTTTACTTAGTATAATGTTTTCCAGGTTTGTCACTGTTGCTGCAATTTACACAATTTCCTTCTTCTTTTAAGTGGAACCACATTCCATTGTATATTTAAATACTATATTTTCTTTACCCATTTATCTGTGAATGGATATTAAAGTTATTTACGTATCTTAATTATTGTATACAACACTTCAATAAATATAGAAGTTGAAATATCTCTTCAATATAGTGACTTTATTTCCTATGAATACGTATCTAAAAGTGGGATTAATTGATAGGTCGTATGATAGTTCTACTTTTAATTTTTGAGGAATCTCTCCACTGTTTTCATATCAGTTTTACTTCTCAAAGGACATATAGCCTATTCCATTATCAATCTATATGTAATTTATTTTGAGACATGATTGTTGTCTGAAATTCCAGAGAAATCTTAGAATTGAGTTGAGAATTAGTTTAGCTGAGAATTTAGTTCTGGTATACTTCCACAAAAATTTCACTATTGCCTTTTGTTGTTGTGCAAATTTGATTGATTCTGTTCCTTTTGCTTGCTGATTTTCCAAACTTTTGTTATTCTGATTTCTGTTACTATTTCTCTATGTATATGTGTACTTAACTCTTAATTTTTATTTCAGCAATCTGGGTTATAAAACAATCTTACACATCTTTCCTTAAAGATATAATGCAAGCACATTTCATGTATCCATATTTTCCATATCTTCCTCCTATTCCCAAGGGACTCTGTTCCTCAGTCACATGTGCATTATTTACTCAATTAGACTTAAAAGTAATTTTGAAGTAAAGACTCAAATCTCAAACATCACTTCTTCATTCTCTATAATCTCACTTAAAATTATCTCATCTACACTACTTTTATTTATTATTTACATATTTATATATGTTGATAAACTTTAAATGTGTTTTTCTGGCTAGAATCTGCATATTAAACAATTATTTAGTATTTTATTTCAAAATTAAAAATGTCCCAAAAGATTATTTTCCATCTTAAAGCTAATGTATGCAATGATTTATACTGCCCAGTAAATAACATCATTATCCTTCTTGGTTGTTTATAGTAAGAAGTCACATGCAATTTCTAATACGTCAGGATATCCTGACATTCTAAATCTCAATATTTTTCATTTGTTTAACCACTGGATTTTCAGCCATGACTTCTTTTGAAAGTGATACTTTTAAACATCATTCAGGGGTTGGGGATTTAGCTCAGTGGTAGGCCGCTTGCCTAGCACGCGCAAGGGCCCCGGAGTTTGGTCCTCAGCCCTGAAAAAAAAGTCATTCAGAGACGGTAATTCCCTGATTAAATTATTTGTCTTCCACCAAAGTTAGAGATAAAGATTTCTTATCTTGTTTTCCTCAGCCCTGTAGCTAGCTCTGTGACTCAGGAAGGAGCCTCCTCTGATCACATCTGCCTGCCTATCTGTCCCAGTCATGCTTTCCATCCACAAACCCAGCTCCTGCCTGTCAACCATATCCAGTGGTTTAAGATGTATTGTTTTGAAAAACACAACAGCCCACAAAGAATTAGCAAATGAAAAGAGAAAAGAGCTAAAGAAAAACTTCCAGAGAATACCTAATATTTGCAATTTGAAAACAGATTGAAGGAAGGAGCAGGAATAAATGAGTACTGGCAGGGAGTTACCAGATATAAAAACAAACAATTCTCATGAAGGGTATTAATAATAGAATCTAGTAGCAGTATCAGGATAGCATTCTTCATTTTGAATCTTTTGGCACAATGCTCAATTTTACAAATATGTGCAATTTGTAAACATCTTGTATGATAAGTAGTAAACCGCAAAGATAGGAAGTTGGGAGAGAACTAGAAGTCACAAAGCGGTGTTTCAGGTTTCCATAGCTGAGCTGCTATTTCAGAAAATACTCAATTCATACCATTACTAAAACTGCTAATTCTCCTCATTCATTTTAATTCAATCCCCTGGGGAATGCCTAAGGTGATGAATGTTTTGGTGGTGGTGCTGTGTATGTGTGCAGGCATTTCTCTAGGTATTATGTTGGGGAATAATGTGCAAGAAGTGTTCATGGGCTATATAAAAGTAATAAAAAATAAATCAAGTTGAGGATATACAAGATAATTAATGCAATAGATATCATGCTCCTCTAAGTGGCTTTACAAATTACTTTGAGGGTAGGAGCAAGAGAATTCATAGCTTCAGATTTCATATGGAATCTAGCCAATATTCTAGATTTCATTTTTTTAAAATGCTCTTAATTACATTCTGTTGTATATTGTGATATTTAATTATTTTATATTAATGAATGTTCTAGGAAGGGAACCACGTGTATCATATGGCAGCAGATTTATCATATGGTGGACATCTGCCACATATCCTTCTTAAGAGGCATGCATACTCTAAGGTTGGGAGTTTGGAGTGAAGGCAAATCTATGTACATAAACTATCCTATGCACAAACCTAACAATCCTCATTCAACTTAAAGTACTAATCATTAGAAAAAAGGGCAGACTAGCAAGTTGACAGTGATTATCATAGTCAAATTTTGCATTTCATTGATGAACTGCTTCTTTAATATTATCATATACAGAAGAGCTCTTTAAAAGATGTGGCCGTCAAGAATCAAACATTGTACGTGGTATAAGTTTTAACACAGGCATATAATGTGCATTCTTATAAATCCAGGTATTTACATTTATCATTAGTCAATCATTATGTCAAATGCCCTATTGAAGTAGAGTTCACATAAATAAATTGCTTTTCTATAATGAGCTCAGATATTGCATATATCGAATGCTCCCAAACCACAGAAAAAAATAAAATGTATCAGAGATGAATAGGGGTCACTGAGATTTGAATGATTCTTTTGAGAGCAGATGACGCAGTTTTTGAAACTCTCAAGAAAATTTATTTTTTGTTTTATTTTGCTTTTAAGAGAGAGAAGGAGAAAGGGAGAGAGAGAGAAAGCAAGAATCAATTTTTATTTATTTTTTCATCCAAACTTTCTTTGTCCACCACTTAGTTGTATATGTGGTGATGGAGTTTGAGTCTGGTTCTCTGTGCCTGCCAGGAAGACTCTCCAACCAC
Source organism: Aplodontia rufa (assembly GCA_004027875.1). NCBI lineage: Eukaryota > Metazoa > Chordata > Mammalia > Rodentia > Aplodontiidae > Aplodontia > Aplodontia rufa. Next base: position 9,930 of record PVKS010015754.1, read on the forward strand.
TGAGCCATCATCTAGTACTGAGAAAATGTTTCTAATATAAAACTTTAAAATGAAAAACTATGGGTTGTGATGAGGACAGAAGGGAATCACCATTATGCACATATTGGAATCAATTCATTATGTACATATGGGAATTGTTTCTTCCTCTGAGTTCCAAGATGAATAACTCACACATAGAAATCTTAACACCTTACATGATAAAACTTCAAAAAACGTTTTTTCTTCCTAAACTCTGAGGACACTTATGCCACAACAGCTCTAAATATCCCTCAGAAGCTTCACTGAGATTTTTATCTTTGGTGGATTTGAATCATCACCTGAAGGATAAAGCTAAATTGTGTAACATATCTACTATTCCCTTCTTCAAAGGGTACATAGTTTTTAATGCAAAACTTCTTTTTCTATTCCTGTACTAGCCAACTTTAAATTATTTATAACAAATATGTGAGATAATCAACTTATAAGAAAATAATGCTTTTTGCTCATAGTTTTAGAGGTTTCAGTCCATGTTTACTTGACCCCATAGCAATGGATGAACCCATGGAGATCTTGTCATGGTGTAAATGTGTGATTTAGACCAAAAATGCTCACATCATGTTTGAGACATAGAAGAGACAAAAAGAGGAGGACACTAGGATCCTATAGTCTTCTTCATTGACCTGAAGACCTCTCAACAGCACCAAGTTGGTTACCACCCTTTAACACAAGAGCCTTTAGAGGAAGTTTCACATCCAACTTATAGAAATTCTTCCAATATTTTTTTACATCTTATTTTCACCTGCATGTTTCTTCTAATTCACATTTCAACAAGGAGTTAAATTTTTACTTCAAAATATGTGCTCCATCTGGTACTTGATGTTTCCAGAGAGTCTAGACCACTTTAACCCCAGTTTCTAACTGCATGTTTCTTCATTTTGATAACCGCTATTACTGATTACCAGCAGAGAAGGTATATGTTTCCAGATATGACGACTTCAAACTGATGGCCCAGAAGCAGTTATATATACATCCATGGTATAGATAATCCAGATCTGGCCCCAGATGCAGACTTATCTGCCATTAGATGCCAATTTCCTGGCACTAAAAACATTTCCACATGGAAGAAAAGATAAATTTCATCAACCAAAAAATTTAGAAGAAGGAAAATGTATTGACATGGAGTATGGTTATAAAATGCATTCTCATTGCCTCTCCCAGGTTCATTATTGATTTTTTTTTCTAAATTCCTTTTTTAAATTTCACCATTAAATAAAACTTGCCTATGATTTTGTCTACACAGTCAATGCTTTTTAGGTAAATAAAATGTCCTTTGATAGAAGCCATTTTTTACTGGTTCTCTTTTGAGTATACATGACATAAAATGATACAATGACATAATTAAAAAAGCATGGAGTTTAACTTGCTCTAATTCAGTCTCCAGTTTCCTTCCTTCCTCTTATTTCCTCCCACCCCCTGTTTTTTATATACATGACAATATAATATACATTGACATAATTATAAATGATTGGAATGTACCTTGTTTTAACCCTGCCTTTTTGTTTCATTGATTGATTTGTGAAACTTAAGCATATTTTTTTATTTGTTTGCTTTGCTTTTGTTTTGTTTCTTCCCATAGCGATTAAAGTAGAGAAATGATGGGCAAGCGACTGTAACACGTTCAGTGATGGTAATAATTGTGATTGTAGTCTTCATTGTGTACTTACTAAGTATCCAGTCTTCTGAGCACTTCCTGACATGAACTTATTTCATCTATATGACAACCTTATGCATTTATACTACTCTTCTCCTTTTTAGATAAGGAGTAATTAGATGAAAAAATGTTAATTGAAATTTGCTTAGTATCTGAGACACAGTAGGATGTGATTCAGCCTGTAGGTCCATAGTTCAAACCAACTATACTGGTTTAACTTTAATGAAAAAAATCTTTATTTTACTCTTAATGCTAAAATAATCTTACCCATGGAAACACACAACTTGCATAGAGCTAGAATATCATTGATTATTTATCTTCTCTAAATATTTTTTAATGTTTTGGTTCAGCTACTGTGTTTAGAAATATGTCATGGAATGCAGTGTTGATGCAGTTTATTTCTTCCTGTCAAACAGCTATTGTTTACCTTAATGGTGGCTCAAAATTTCTCATGAATTCCTTTTTTGAAGCCACCAAGCTCCTCCAAAGCCTCTCTCTTTGAAAGCAGAGGAGATATACTTCATCAAAATAATTATAGAAGTTTAAGGTGGAAAGAGTTGCTACATCTTGCTTTATGTGCTGGGATGCTTTTCAAAGTGCCAATTTCATTTGTACCTATAAAATTTAAAAGATACATAGTTCACCTAAACTTTCTGACTGACACAAAATGGAATTCTCAACCCCTGAATTGCAATCTTAGAAGATAACAGGCTCACTTCTGTGTGTCTTGTACCATGATTGATTTTCAGATGCTCCTCAGCAGTCCACTTGCTGCTTAATTGAAAAAGAATTCTTCATTCCTTCAGGCTGTGCAAGGTGCAAACTTAAAGCAAAAAAGGTTGTTTTATTTTTCTGGTTAGACAGAATCCAAATAAATTAGCAAATGGGTGTGAGCAATAAGCAACAGTTAAAAACAAGGAACCTAGCACCTCTGGGTAGTGGGGATCATATTTTTCTACAGAAAATTTTTTCCAGAATTAGGAATTTACAATCATCAGTGCTTCAATTAAAAAAAATCAAGACCTAACATAGGGTTGTCAATGTTTTATTTCCTCATAAGGACATTTAAATACATGGAAATGCACATGCCCATACATGATCCACCATTGCCATACCATGTGCACATACTGCTGCCGTTGATGGTGAACTTCATTTTATAACAGAGAAAATTTGTTCTAAGCAAGCAAACAAACAAATGTGAAATGACCTAACTTTTAGATGACAATTAATTAAATAGAAAATCTAGTGTCATAAGAATTTCCTTAAAATGTTCTAATATAAAAATATTCTGATATATTTTTCATTTTCCCATGAATGGATGACGCAGACCTAGTAAAATGGGAATAATCAGAAGAACAATTATTTTGTTGATCATAAAATCTCAAATAGGGTTCCAGGCTCTGATAAAAAGAATAATCCAATACCTGGATATTATATTTTGAACATATCAGAAACTCAGATGCTTTGACATTCATTCATTTAATATTTTAACATTCATCAAAATTTTATATCTAAGCCAAGAAATGACAGCAATAGATATATAGATAGGAAATGAGACACTACAAACATGTACACTGGGATCATATATAGTCTTTGTATTGTGTGCCTAATTATTGCGCAGTAAAAACAACAAAATAAAATAAAATCACAGCAATGAACTTGACAAAACTCACACTTTATATTTAATCAGAATCCCATGGCTGGGATGAGATTTAGAGAAAATAGCAGGAAAGAGATTTGGGGAGAAAAGATATTATATAGCTTATAATTGTAGATAAGCAATATACTAGGGTTCTGCTATGGATAAAAAACATAGTACAAAGAATCCTATATTGTTTATTAAGGATCAAAGCGAGATGATGTTGTTATTATGGTATCTTAGAGACAGGAAGGAGCACTATTAGAAAGCAATAGCTTAGGATCTTGGATGGTTTAGGAATTCTGATACAATGTTAGAGAGTGAGACAGAGTGAGAACTTTTTGGCTTTATTACATGTGTGTATGCTTTGTGAAAAACTGTTGTATTGGTTATCAACAGAATTAATTTTCATTCCAAATGTCTTGTGTATAAGTAAACCTGTCTCAATTTTCCTTTCTTAGTAGAAGAAAAATGTTTACACCTTAATCTTTCCCTGTGGCATACCACATTAATAAAAATGTCTGATACAAAAGTATGGCCAAATATACCCATGTATATCAATCCGTGCAGTGCTCAGAGCACATGTGGCAAATGTATTTCAACCAATGTATGAAATACCCAAATTCTGAATAATGATTGACTCTAGGTGCTACATATTGAGGCAGCAACTCAGGAACTAAACAAGTTACCAAATATATTGGAATTGATTCCCAGTACTACAAAAACAATTCAGAATTGTGAAATTCACTGGCAGAGGTCAAAGATATCATTTTCATGTACAGAAGCCACACGTAATTCTTTCCAAGTATATTCTATTTGTTTCACCTTTCTTTAGGTTGTAATAGCCATAGTCTTAAGGTGCCATTTTTTTATTGTAAACAATGCAATGAAACCTGATAATCTTTTATTCAGACATAATTTTTTCAGTGGTTCTTTTGAATCATCTACTGAGACTTAACAAAGAGAGAACTAACTGTTGCTAGGGGCAGCTCAATGAAATAAATTTCATTGTGCATGAAACAGGTTTTCCCTTTACAAAGAATGTCAATAATAACTTTCAGTGTGGACATCTCCAACAAGTAGATGGTGACTTATCAAAGCTTTATCTCTGTTCTCAATCTCAATCCCACTCTGCACCCACTTTAACCACCTGAAGAGAAAAAGTACATCAGATTTTCCACTGCCCAATCAACTCCCTTAATAATTAGACTAACAATAACCTGCAAAAATTGTCCATGACAGGGGTCTTTCTTAAACTTTTAAAAATGTTAATTAATTTAATTTACATCACAACTGCAAAAGTAGACTGATTTTATCTCCATGTTGTAGAAGAGAAATGGAAGAAATAAATGGAATATTGTTTCCCAAAATTTATACAAGCAATTAGAAGAGTTGAGATCTAAACTCACAAGATGTAAGCATAGCATGTGCATCTCACTGAAAATACTGATATACAGGACATGGTGTGAAGATTTGGCAGAATGAGCAATTCATTTACATTTTAAATAAATGGATTTTAAAAGACAGTTTAAAATGTACCTGATGATATAAATAATTTTATTTTCCATGCTTGCTTAATATGAGGTCTTTGGTTTAAGTTTGCTATTTTTTGATATAGCTGCATGGTACAGGGATTGAGATTACTGCAGAAATTCAAGTCATAGGAAGCCAAGGAATTCCGAACCCCATGATGCTACTGCTCTCTGGATCCACCGTACACCTGTATCTAGGAGAGTCTTTAATTTATTAAATAGCAACCCAAGGTACTAAATCTATAAACTGGTGAAAGTCATTAAAATATCTCTGTGTCTACGGGCAAATGTGAGGGGACCTGTCCTTGTCTAACATGGAAGAAATACCCAAGATGATGTAATCTCAGCTGGATCTGTAGTGATTCTTAGCTGCTGAATACCTGACATAGCAGCTTCCCTGGGCAGTCACGTCTGCGTCCTTTGGCTTCCATGAGACTGGGGCACATCTGGTGGAATTAGAGGCACTGAGTTACTTTGCCATTTGTTTACTTCCACCAAACTGTGATCAAAAGCCCCTAGCATAAGCTAAAAAGATAGCTTAGTGGAATCAACATCTGGTAGATAATACTTAAACTCCCTGTAATCCTACTTTTACATCCTAGTAGGATAAAATCAATCTTCCCTTTACCGGGAAAAAAACACAATAAACTATAACTTTCTCACTGTGAGTTTGCTGGGTCTGAACTTTCAAAAACTAAATAGTGTTTGTTTTCACAGAAACAACCAGTAACTTTTGAAGTGATTTGTTACATTTTCTTCAGACAAACTGAATACATGATGAAAATCTGTCAGTATCCTTTTATGACAGCTGGGTCAAACACAGTGTTAAATTGAGAAACAGCATCTTAGTAAATCTTTAAAGTGTAGGTTTTTAATGAAATGATAAAAATAATGCAATTAAAAACTAAAAAAATTCATTCCTAAACATAGATATTAAGAAAGTTGCATCTAAAATTATAAATAGTAATGATAAAAATTAAAAAATAAAATTGTAATTTATCTGCATTTCTGCAATTAAATTATTTCAAAATATCTATGTTTTAAAGCATAGAAACTTTCCCATTCCAAATCTGGGCAAATGAAAATCATTGTTATAGTGAAACCCTGTTACTGACAATTTGTGCTTCTAATTCTGGGATAAGAAAATATTTAAGAAGTACTTCCTTGGATACCATGTACCTTCAATAGAGGGTATTTGTATACTTTTGTTCAGACTAGATTAAAAATATAGAGAATTAGAAAGTATTAAATTTAAAGGAAAATAAAACTTTAAAATTTTATATTAAATATTGATTTTACTAAGGCATATGTTTTTACAGAAGTATATAATTTGAATTTCAAGTTTCAAAGAGAGTTTAAACAAAATATGCTTACGATGCAATTATTAAAACAGGTGTAGTATAAGTAATAAAAGGTAGATAAAACTATTTAAAACATTTACTATTTTTTGTGGCTTTCAGTTAAAAAGTCAGTTATACCCTTATACCAATGTAACAAAGTGTCAATTACACTGTTAACTGAACAACTATTACTTGTATACTTACCATGTATGAAATAACTTGTTAGAATAATAGAAACTTCACACCATAGAACACATGATTTTGAAAACATCTTTGTATTTGTTCATCCTTCTTGGATATATAAAACCTCCTTGCAGTTTTTGAAGTGAAACTAAGTGATCAGAACCAGCTTTTCATTATCAGAATTCCAACAGTATTTCAGTACTTAGATTTGACTCGGAATGTTACTTGTCAATAATTGAAATTATGCAATGAAATGATCTGACTACATATAATATAGAGAGTAATTTAATTATATTGAACACAAACACAGAACATACCTATTATGACAAAGAATAACTATAACATCATTTACTAGGATTCTAGTACTAACTTCTAATACAGCCACAGCTTGGTAAAAGCCTTGGAGAAACAAAACGTTGTGGTCAAGCAAACCATCTCTATTTTACAGTCTTGTCTTTTATCTACTATATTATTTAGAGGCTACTTTCCATATCCCTATGGAAAGGCTTATGTCCTTCTTTCAGGAGTCTCATTATTAACTGCAGAATGTTACTTCTCATTTGGATTACAGTTGTTCCATGGCTGGACTTTAAATCTTTATCAATTGTATTTCTAGGAAGGATTCATCATTTTATATATTCTGAAAGAACTTGCTGTCTATTGTACAGTACTATGCTATTGCAAGCATATCTAACTGTATCACACTTCATGGAAAATTTAACCTATCTTTGTCTATTTATAATTGTCCCAACTATAGGTCAGAAAGTAAAATGTTTAAAAAATGTTGGATGTTGTGATATTTCTTGACTAGGTCAAATGTTCCTCCACTCCTAACTCTCAGCCCAGCTTCCCACAGACTGAAGGTTATAATTTATGAGTCAGGAAAATCTGATGAGAAACATTCAATGTCTGCTTCATATTTCACATCCTATTGTTCACTGAGTAGGTTATCTAATTATTATCACAATTCTACTCTCAGATTGCCCTATATTCCAATTGGAAAGAAATATTTGTTTAAAACATGTCATTTTGTCCTATTATACTTCAGTAGAGCAGAAAACAGCTACTTTCCTGTATTTCACCAGGACTTTAGACTCCTGGTTGAGGGCATAGATATTTCACCAATTTCTTCTGTTCCTGATTTAAACAAATCTTCAAGGGCATCTTGTATTACAGTTGTCCCTCAGTATTGACAGTTAATTTTTTCCAAGGCTCCTTAGAAAACCAAAATCTACAGATGCTCAACTCCCTTTTCTACAGTGGCAAAATATTTCCATCCAACCCATGTAAACCCTCTGTCATAGTTTAAATTATCAGGATACCACATCTGAGACCTAATGCAATGTAAATGCCATGAAAATAGTTGTTTCAATGCATTGCTTAGGGAATAACAATAGCTTAAAAGTCTGTACAACTTTGGTATAGGTGCCAATTTTTTTCTCCAAATAGTTTCAATTCAAGGTGGTTGAATCCACTGATGTGGTTGGCAGACACCAGACATAGGATGTATTTAATTGACTCCTACACCTGCCCAAAGCCCATAGTGTTTCCTCTGTTACATTCATTATGAAAACCTGGTAGACTCCAGGAAGTGAAACTCACTGAAATGTTGAAGCTTCCTCTGGTGAATTTTCTCTCAGACACATTGAGCCTCTAACAAGTTATCAATTATAGTTCAAGTACTGGTTCTTACAGGATTTTCTGATCATGTTTTCCTGCCATCAACACTTTCTGATTTTTAGTATCCATCAGTTTTTAGAGCAGTGGTTTACATTGACATCTCATTTATCTAATAAATTTAAGAAAAATGGTTGATTTTTGTGACTTCTGTGATTTTTATCTACAGGTGTGTTGAAATGAAGACTGCCAGTCTTCTTGTATGCCTCACCGGTAACTAGAAGTTTTGATATTTTATTTTAGAAATCAACCATGAACATAAAATGTCATAAAAATATTTGTTTTTTTTAGTGAAAAGCTAATGATGTTGTTATGCAAGGCAAGAAAGAAGTAAAATGTTTGAGCAAAATAAGCATTGTTCTATTTAGACATCATCAGTAACAAATAGTAATAATATATGTAACTAATCTGCACAGGATTATCTTAAGTTAAAAAAATTGGGAGTGAAGTAGTTTTCAAAATTTTTAGAGATATTGTGGGAAGGGGAAGGGAGGGATAAGGGTGGGTAATTGGGGGGGGGCATTCCTGGGGGTAAATCTAATATCCAGAATCTATAACATTTTATATTATTTTGTCAAAAACTTGTATGGTTGTTCAATAATAAATTTCTCAATAAAAAATGGGAAAAATTATAGAACAAGAATTTTATTGAAATCTCTGCCCACAGAAACACTGAAAAGAATGAAAATGCTAACAAAAGCATTGATATCTGAATTCTAGAAATTAATCAAAAGCACAGAACAAACTAGGAAGCATTCATTCAAGAAAAATTACTGGGGGCTGGAGCTGTGGCTCAGCAATTCCAGCGCTTGCCTGGCATGTGTTAGTGTGTGAGTTCAAACCCCAGTACCACATGCACAATGAAGTCTTGGACCAACGAAAGCCTCATGAAAGACTAAAGAAAATTGATTCTCTCTCTCTCTCTCTCTCTCTCTCCCTTTCTCTCGCTGTCTATCTTTAAAAAAAAAAAAAGAAAGAAGAAAAAACTGCTGAAATTTGGAAAGGTCATTAGGATTAGGATCTTACCTCGGGCTGCTCCAATTTTCCTCTCCAGTTTTGAAATCTGGTGATCATGAAGAAAGGTGGTAAGCTATTGACATCCTTATAAAGCCCCAAATAAAGAGTCTTTAACAATACTTCTATCATCTCCCTGACAAAAACCTATTCTTAGGGTACTATCACCACACTATTCAATATGACTCAGATGTGAGGTCCAAGGAATGAGCCACTTTTCCAGGGCTTCAATAGTAAACAGCTGGAATTGTCACATCACAGCTCTCTACAGCTGTGCAGAAAGATATTATAAAGGACTATCAACTGTAAATAAAAACAATCAGAAATTTAGAACTTAAAAATGTAACCAAAATGAAAAATGAAGAAAATAAAGTGTAACAAATCACTAAAATATCAGGGAGAATAAAAATAGTAACCATGAATATAGGTAAATATATAAACAGAAACTTTAGTCAGAGACTCATAAAACTGTAGGATATCAATATTAAGCAAACCAACATACACATTATGGAAGTTTAAGAGAAGAGAGGACACAATGAGAGAAAAGAAAATTGGAAAAACAATGGCTAAAATTTTTCAAATTTGATACAAGAAATATTAATTTATACTTTCCAGAAGTGTAATGGACTACTTGACTTCAGCAAGAGAAAAATAACATTTTAAATATAAAGGATACTCAATACGAATAACATGTCTTCTCATCCAGAACCTTGGAGGCCAATCTAAGCAGTCAAGAATTCTATATAATTTTAAGCAATCTTTCAGAAAAGGAAGTGCAGAGACTGCACCAGGTATCTATCAATCAATCAGTCAGTCAATCAGTCTGAGAGAATTTGTTGTCAAGGTCTGCCCTACAAGAAAAACTAATGATAAAATGCATAAGATAAAAATTGTAAAATTTCATTGATTAACTTATAATGTACAAAAATATTAATTGCATGGTTACAATAGCACATGAAAGGGTAAGAAAGAGGAGCTATAATACAGAAAGATTTCTATGTAGTATTGGAATTTAGCATCTATCAAAACTAGATTATTTAAGATACATGTTGTAGTATCATAGAAGTCATTAAGAAAATAACCCAAGAGAATATAATCTTATAAAGGAATTCAAATTGCACATGAGGAGATGCTTATTTATCAAATAAAATATGCCAGTGATGAAAGAATATATGATGGGAGTTCAGTTTAGGTTTTGAGTTAAATCCTTGCTGTTTTACTGAAGTTGGTTTATTTTAGAACTGGCACATTTCGTTTTTTTCCTTTTGTTCTTTCTCTCCCTTTTTTCTCCTTAACAGTAGTGGAAACAAGACTAAGACTTCCTGTCCCAGCTTAAGCTGGGGTGCCCTTCACTTCCTGGAAGAAAGTCACAAGAATAATGAAACTCCAAATCTGGAAGATGGAGTAATGGCTTTCTCAAGGACAAATGATGGACAGCAATTATAAGTATACCCACTGATAATATTTGGATCCCAGACCTTGTAAAATCTTTTTAATCCCTGTGTTCCTCCTAGAAGGGAGAATTCTAGTCTGTGAGACAGGATTGCCTTTGTATCTCCTTTGCTAGCAAAGCAATGCTACTTTTCCCTTTTTCTCAAAAGCTTGTCCTTCTTAAAAAAAAAAAAAAAAAAAAGAATGATTTGAAAAACATTGTCAACCTGACTGAATTTAGAGTTAGGGAGCAAGCCATCCCACTATAGCAGAGAAAATATTATTCTCAAAAACTCAGGGAAAACCCAGAGTTCAATTCATTTAAAACACCATAGTAATAGACTACGGAATATAAACTGCATAATTATCTCTATAGACACTATATAAGTATTTGGAGGAGCTGGAACAGTGGCTTGGCAATGACGGCGCTTGCCTGGCATGTGTGAGTATGCGAGTTCAAAGCCCAGCACCATGTACACAACGGAATCTTGGAGCAAAGAAAACCACATGAAAAACTAAATTAAAAAAAAAAAAAGATTCTCTCGCTCTCTCTCTGTCCCTCTCTCAAATTGTTTATAAAAGGTAGCTTCCTCAATCTAACAATGGGCACCTATAAAACATCTACAGCAAGCACTGTACTGATTCTATATGATTAGTAAAAAACTGAATTTTCAAGAATAAGGCAAGAATATTTTTACCCCTTCCATTTCTATCCACATACTATAAGATCTAGGCAGTGTAATCAGGCAGAAAAAGAAATAAAAGGCATACACCTTGAAAACAAAAGGTTAGACTTCATTTTCAGTCATGATCCTCTTAATAAATATTGTAAAAAATGTGCAAAAATGACTAAGAAATATACAGAGGAAATATGTAGATATTAGATCAGTAGTAAAAAATCAAAAGTGTGATATATATGAAGCTTCTACAACATAAAAATGAAACTAAAACATATTTCCTTTCATAATAGTTCCAGAAAGAATGAAATACTCATAAATTTCTGAAAAGAACTGCAAAACATGCATATTGGAAATTTTTTAACTCTGAGGAAGACTAAAGAGACCTAAATAAATAGATATCTCATGATCTTGGCTTAAAAATGTTGGTGTCCTTAATATGTCATTTCCCTTTGAGTTGACATATAAGTACAACAAATAGACTTAAAATATGAATTAAGTTAGTAGGGTATATAGATTTCTATCAAAATTTTAGTAAAAAATAATTAGCAAAAACTTTAGAGGTCCTGAAATTTATAGGTTAATTTAAAAGACTAGAGAAACTTTTTTTTTTTTTGGTAAAATTTGAGTCTCTTTCTTAGAACAGTTTTAGGTTCACTGTGAAAATGATCACAATGTACAGAGTTCCCATATTATCCTGTCCCATCGCAGAAAGCCTTTCTTGTGACCAATGTTTCATAATGCCACAGTGACATATTTGTTACACTAAATGAACCTATCTTGTTCATCATCATCATATGGAAGTCATAATTTTCATGCTACCATCACAAAAGTATTACTGTAAGAAAAAGTCAGAACATGATAAACAAGATATTATATGACCCCACTGTCCAGAAAATACAAATCTGTAATGATTCTAGATAGATAATTGGTTGTATGAGGCAGAATACAAAAATAGGATTCAACGATCTGAGTCAAATCGGTCTTATTGTTTGAGGACAATGTTCATCATTAATGGTGATGAATTCATAATGTGATTTTTTTTCCAAAAAAAAATCAGCACTGAAAAGTGGAAGTGGGTGAATCACACAATGTGTGAAATCTATCTCAATGATGTATAAAATATGAAATATGAGAGCAAACTAATCAATAAAAATTATATATTTTTCACATGTACTCAAGATACTCACTTCAAGAATAAGGATCCGGGGCTGGAGCGGTACTCAGTGGTTTCGGCGCTTGCCTGGCAAGCATGAGGACCCAGGTTCAAATCCCAGCACCACGTACACAACTAAGTGTTGGAGCAACTAAGGCCATGTGAAAAACTAAATAAAGTTGTTTCTCTCTTTCTCTGTCTCTCTCACTATCCCTCTCTCTTAAAAAAAAAAAAGGGTAAGGAGCCCTTGCAATTAGGAGTCAAACCTCAAAACTGAATTTATGGGATGTAAAGGAAAAGAGAAGAATCATGTTAGGCAGGTTCTGCAGAATATTCTGTGACCAAGATGCAGTGACCAAAATATTATACGAGTTGTGGAGTTGAGGGAGACACCAGAGCTATCAAGTTCAAATATAATTTCAAATGCAGTAAATTTTTAAGAAGTCGAAAAGTCAGTTTTAAAATTTTCAGTAGTATTAAACATTTACAACCATGGCTGTCTTACAGTTCACCAGAGCACACTCTTGGGAATTCTGGTGCAGACTATCCTATTTTCAAAATCACAAAGCACTTTTTCTCACATCATGATTCAATAGCTTCCAAGAAACTCAAATGAATTCTAAGTATGTCTTTTCTTATCCAATATCAATTATTGCTATATGCTCTTTTAGCTTAATGAGACTCCAAATAATAAATAAGTACACAATTTCTCCATAATTCTTCATTGGACAGGCACTCTGAATTTATTATTAACCTGAAATTTTGGCAAACCCACATGAAAATATCATGTATGGGTGTCTTTCAGATAGGTACTTAGTCTTGAACAGGGTTTTTGGCAGCCTAACCATCCTTATCCCTATTTTAGAAGATAGAAGAGAAAAATCTGTTTCCATATTATTACAAGAATTAATCAGTAACTAATAGTGACTTTGAGAAATTTGTGATTCTATTATCTAATTTTTCTCAGAAAAGAAATCAAAATAACCCAAAGTTTCTAGTTGGCACACGATCCTCAATATTCAAGAACACATAAAAATAGATGAGGGCATGTTGGTCTTCTAGCAGGGCCACACCATGTCTCTGGCAGGACCACCAGGAAACAGTATCACTTAAAGCTCACTCTATTTATGTGTAATGTGTGTAAAGCAATCAATTTCTAGGGAAATAATGTTTGGTTATTTTTGTATCCTAAAATTATGTTTTCCAACCTGTGTCACAACTTTACGGAGCTTTTGGTTCTTTGGATTTTTCTAAAGTTGCTTTTGAGTGAAAATGTTTAGTCTTCCATAGAAAGTAATATTAAATACTAATAAGTTTCTAAGAGAATGGTTTTACTCATCTTCTAAAAAAACTTAATTTGATTAGCAATGTAGTCTCTCAGATTCAATCCTGAAAATCCTTGTTTATTAAGGGAAAAATGTCTACCTTTTAAATCAAAATTCTGAATAAAGATGATATATACTTGAGTATGATAATTCTTAAGAGAATTGTCCTTTAAAACGGAAGTTAGATATCTACCAAGTGGCCTGTTGGCAGATGCTGGTCCTCAAACAGATTGGTGGCAAAGTGAGTGCAGGAAAATTGAGAGACTTTTACAGTAATTTGAGAGAACAAACATTTTCTGTTAAATCTCATGTTTTAAAAAAATGGGACTTCTATGTTCATGCCTTTTTTAAGTTATCAATTTTAATTTATGTTTCATTTCACAAAAATGTAAGTCTGCAACATGATGAACAAATTGTTCCTTCATGGAAAATGGGTTGGAATATAGTCATCTAGTTCTGAGATTTTGATATCAATAAGAATTTCCAACTTATAGATGGCCTTTTGGGCATGCAAATGAAATTGGAAATTTACTTTATGTTAATCATTTCTCAAGTTTTAATATCTCTACAGTGGTTAAAATAAAACCACAACTGCTACAGAAACTGTGAAGATGTAAACTTCTTGACAAGTGGTTCCAAGCATTTAAATTGAATTGGTTAAATGCAAGTCATAGCAGATATCTATAATGGGGAATTGGTTGCAGTACCCAGGGCTCCAAGGAACACCGTTAATAGAAAGTGTATCGTGTGTGTGTGTGTGTGTGTGTGTGTGTGTGTGTGTGTGTGTTTATGGGAATTGACTAGCAAAATTGTACAGTACAAAAATCTCATGATATGAGATATTTTAGTAAACTGGAGAATCAGGAAACTCAGTGGTGTAATTCAATCCAATTTTATTGGACTGAGGTAGAAAGAGTCCTGAAGTCCAAAGATTTAGCAGCTCTGCAATTGGGGGGCATGGATGTCCAGCACAACAAAGAGGAACATTCATGCTTTCTCAGCCTCTTTATTCTAGTATGCATTGGATGGTGTTCACTCACAATGGGACAAGCAATTGTCTTACTCATGATCCAAGTGCCAACCAAGTGTCAGTCATTTGTGGAAACTCCCTCACAGAAATGTCTCACCAGATATCCAATAATCCCTTATCCCACTGAAGGTGACATGTAAAATTCACCATCATATGGAGGGCTGGGTGGGAGAAGATCAAAGAATATCTGTAATCCTAAAGACAGCTCTGCAAATGATCGATGCCCCTAATGATCAACTTGCTTAAAATGTTGATTTCCCAGTAATTTGATATTTATGTTTTGTGTTCCATTCACTTTATTTTTTACATTGAATTTTCAGCTTTTTTAAAAAAAATATTTTTCATTATAGTTTTATGTTGATATATTTTTATACATGTATACATCATATATCCCCCTTTACCCATCCTAACCTCTTCTACTCCTCCCTCCCTATCTGACCCTGCTCCATGCCCCCTGAACTACTGTGTGAGGTTGCCCCCAGTTCGATTGGTAATCTGTGTTTGGTGAGTCTATTGTTTAAACTTAATATTCTCTCACTCTTTCCTATATTGTACTCTAGCTTCCACATATGAGAGAAAGCATTTGACCCATGAGTTTCTAAATTTGGCTAATTTCACTCAGCATTATTTTCTTCATCTCCATCCATTTACCAGCAAAAGACATGATTTCATTTATTTAAAGCTAAGTAAAATGCCGTGGTGTATCACAGTTTCTTGATCCATTCATCCAAAGGTGGGCATCTGGATTGATTCTATAATTTAGCAACTGTGAATTATTATCCTATAAACACTGATGTAGTTGTGTCACTGAAGTATGTTCAATTTATATCTGCTGGGAAAATATTCAAGAGTGGGGTAGCTGGGTCATATGGTAGTTCCAGCCCTGATGTTTTTAGTAGTTTCCAAACTGCTTTCCAAAGTGATTGTACTAGCCTGCTGTCCCACTAACAATGTATACGGGTTCCTTTTCCCATACCCTTTCTGGCATTTGCCGTTTATATTCTTGATTTTTGCCATTCTGACTGTAATAAGGTGAAGTTTTAAGTTTTGATTTGCATTTCCCTGGTGGCTAGAAATGTTGACCATTTTTTCATTTATTCATTGACTTTTTGCATTTCTTCTGCTGAGAATTTTCTGTTTGGCTCTTTTGGCCTTTTATTGATTGGGTTATCTGTGATTTTGATATTAAGCTTTTTGAGATCTTTGTATATCCTGGATATTAGACGCCTGTCAGAGGCATAGATGGCCATGATTTTCTCCCATTCTATAGGCTCTTTCTTCACTTTCATAAATGATTCTTTAGCTGTGCAGAAGTATTTTTTTTTAGTTTAATAGCACCACATTTATTGATTCTTGGTTGTATTTCTTGTGCTGTGGGGGTCTGGTTAAGGACATTGGTGCCAGCTTCCATATGGTGGAGTGTTGACCCTATTTTCTAACAGTTGTAAGGTATCTGGTTTAATTCCCAGGTCTGTGATCCATTTCAATTTGCGTTTTGTGCAGGGTGAAAGATACAGATTCTGTTTCATTTTTGTATATATGGCTATCCAGTTTTCCCAGTAACATTTTTTGTAAAGGCTGTCTTTTCTTCAACACATATTTTTGCCTTCTTTATCAAATATCAGAAGGCTCTAGATTGTGGTTTTGTCTCTGTATCTTAAATTCTATTCCATTGGCCTTCATGTCTATTTTGATACCAATACAATGCCGTTTTTTTTTAATATGTGGAGAGGTTTACTGAGGGAGATTTAAATTAAAATTTAACTCTACTGAGTTATTTAAATTTCCTCTTCAACACTTTTTTTCTTTTAGATTTTATGCTAACTGCCTGACTTATTTGTTTAACTATATTGGAGACTGTATTTGTGACTTTTGAATTAATATTCTGCTATCTCAGACCATTACTGATTATAATTTTGCCTAATTCCCCACCTGGGTTGTGGCTATTTTTAGTCAGAGTATAGTGGTAATAGAGGTGGTGGTATGAGGGGCATTCTATTTGCTTGTCCCTTTTCTCAGTTAAAATTATTAAATCATAAAGCAGAATACTTTTTTACCTTCTTTCATGCCAACAAAAACACTAAAGAAAAATTAATAGGATTAGTGACTGATGGAATGCCATTGGAAGTTGAAAGTCGATTGTTGCCTGAATTTTATCCACTCATTAATAACAAATTTTAAGGTTATCCTTGCCTCAGGTTAGTTGCTGAATCTCATTCTGGCTTCTCACAAAATAACTTCAAAAAGAAATAGCATCAGAGATGTTTAGCTTTTTCTGAAGATAAATATGCTTTTACCATCTGAGGACTGCTTTCTTTGTAAAACTCTTAAGTCCACCCAATCTCTTGATAAATGGCCAGATGGTAGTGTTGCTTTGGTGATTCATTTTAATGACTAGCTTTAGAAAAAAAAATGTTATTTTCATGTATTAGCTATTGAGAACAGATACAAATTTCCTTTTAGGTTTTGATGTCTAGGAAGCCTATAATCAAATGACTTATAATAATAACCTTAACTGATATATTTGATACACTTATTACCTTCTCCCTGCACTTAAGAATCTTTGCTTTACTTTTACTCTAATCATCAGAGTGAAGCTTATTTTACATAGAGTTCTTCAAATCTTGTCAATCAGCCAGAGGTTGTCAAGGTATCCATTATTATTGTATTTCCACTGTTTTACTTTGCAATTTATTATGATTTTACAAGTCCTTGAGTAGAATGCATTAATTCTGTTAAGCATTTAGCAAATAAAATTTTCTAAATTTTTTACATGACAATATTTTTAAATAGGTTTATAAGAAGGATTGTATTGTGTGTGTGTGTATACAATAATACATATGCCCATAGCAAAAATTATCAAGCAAGCATTTTGAAACTGGTTAATTACATAATAATATACTCAATTATGATATTGTCTCTTATACACCTTATATTTTTTGACAATTGTACTTGATCTTCCAATACTGGTTGTCAGAGTGTTACTGTATGTTCCACAAAGCATCTCTAATGAAAGCTATATGAGTATTTGGAGCACCTTAAATATGGATTATGTAAATAAAACTGGTACGTAAGACCATCAAATGCATTCTAGAAATTAAAATTTTATATAAAGTTCCCCATATATCATATCTAGGAAATATATATAATCGTATATGTGTATGCAGATATGTGTGAGTGTGTACATGTGTGTGTATGTTCTACAGATGACAAGCTAAGCTGCTGTAACATGGCATTTCCAAATAGCATTGGTTAAATCCTAAATTATATGAGTTAAAACCTTCCTGTTTCTGTATATAAATTTGATTCTCACTGTATCTTCCCTGTTCCTTACTCCTTTGAGTGCACTTTTATCACAACTTTTAATAATCATGGAAATGGATTTTTAGTCTATCCCTTCTTAGATTTTGTGTCTGTATTCCATGTCTGACCTTAATTGTATAGCTACTAATCCATTCTTGTTACTTCTTTGTCTGTGTGGTGTTGTTTTTGTCTAACATCCCTCTACCTTTTTGTTCCTATAACTCTATAATAACACCCCCCCAATAAGTAGAGCTATTTCTGATTATGATTTGAACAGCACAAGCTTTCAGGTTAGCACTTGACAAGGTTCTTACAATGGGTAGAGTTTACTTATATACAACACCAGGATACACCCTGATATCACAAAAGTGTGGAACACAACTCACTCCAATTCAATGCCCCACAATTTCCCCTGACACATCCATCCAATCCATTCATCTCCCCTCCACCCACTCTAGATCCCTCTTCAATCCATGTACAGATTACTTTTATAAAATTAGTTTTGTATGAATATACTCAATGTGGAACCCACTGTGTCATATACATGCATGCACTTAAGAAAGTTTCATCAGATTCATCCCAGCTATTACACTCTTGTGATACACCAAAAGATTTAAAATTAGCATTCTACAGTGATGTAGCCACATCAATGTTTATAGCAGCACAATTCACAAAAGCCATGCTTTGGAACCAACCTATGTGCCCTTCAACAGATGAACAAATAAAGAACCTGTGGTATATGTACACAGTGGAGTATTATTCAGCCATAAAGAAAAACAATAAAGCATTTGCTGATAAATGGGTAGAACTAGAGACTAACATGCTAAGTGAAATAAGTCAGTTCTCAAAAATTCAAAAGTCAAATGCTTTATCTAATATGCAGAGGCAAATACAAAATTGGGGGTGGTAGGAATAAAGACAGAAAAAAGAGAGAGAGAAAGAGAGAGAGAGAGAAAAAAAAGACAGAAAATATTTCATCAAAATAGAGGAAATATCTGTAGAGTAGATGGATGAAATTGAAGAGTAGGTAAAAAGAAGAAAAGGGAATAATAAGTGATGAATTTCATTTTTCAGTATATGAATTTCCAGTTTTCCCAGCACCATTTGTTAAAAGTCTATGTTTTCTCCAACTATATTTCTGAGACCTTTATCTAGAGTGAGATAACTGTATTTTTGTGGATTTTCTCTGTGTCTTCTATTCTATTCCATTGGTCTTCTGGCCTGTTTTTTTGCCAGTACCATGTTATTTATGTTACTATAATTCCATATTGAATCTTTTAATTAAAATTTTTGACAGTCTTAAATATGAGTTAATCATAAAAATAAAAAGACTCCATTTCTCATCATTATTAATATTTGAATGTTTGCTTATACCTTTGATCATTATGTTATTTAGGTTTTAAGTTTCCTGTTTTAACATTATTTTTGATCTTCCAAGAGCTCAAAATCCTCTCAGAAAGGGCTCCACTTGTGAGTTATATGATTCTTTATCCTTAGACTGATATTTCCAAGGTAAAAACAAAAAAGCAAAATAAATAAGAAAAATAAAGTAACTTGTAACCATAACATTTGATTATTTTGACTGGAAATAATTTTAAGTTTAGATTAAAATGTTGATGGTTACCAGGAAAACTCTCAAGTTAGAATCTAAGTTAAAAATGAATTAGTGATTGTCTGGCTGTTGCTATATAATCCCGGAAATCTCAGTGGCTGAATGAAAAAGGAAATTGTTTCTAACTATGTAAAACCAAATCTGTTTCTTAGTTGACCTAGTGATTAGACGACATTACCTAGGATCATTGAAGAACACAGGTTTCTCCAATCTGTGTTCTTTAGAAGCAGAGATAACTAGCCAGTTGATGGGGGGAAAAGATAGAGTTTTACTTACTTGGTACAACTTCTGCCATAGATAAAATACAAAGGTTCTGTTCACTTTCTATTTGGAAAAACAGATCATGTGGGTTCAGCAGATACAAAGATAGCTGGGAAAAGCCCGATTTCCCCCACTGGACAACTATGTCTCTAGATCTCTATATAATGGATAGAGAACATAAACTTCAGTAACTAGATGCTATTTCAGCTACACATGGAAAATGTGTATTTTCCATGATAAAAGTGAATTTGATAGATGATAAAAGTGAGGTACAGACATGTAAATTTTCTGTTCAATGTAATCCCTGTCTGTGGCTACAGAGAATATTAGAAGTGCTTTGTTCCATCTCTTGATGTTGAGTTCTGAAAATCTCATGAAGGCATAGGATTGTGCTAATTGGTTTTCCATTGCTATAACAAATCCTGAAATAAAGTCAACTTATAAAGAAAAAGTTTAATTTGGGTCATGGATTTGAAGGTTTCTGTTCTTGATTGATTGTCTGCATTGATTTTGAGCCTGTGGTGAGCTTGCACATCTTGATGATGAGCAAGTGGCAAAGTAAATCTACTCACCTCATGGTGGAGAAGTGAAAGAGAAAGAGAGAAGAGGAGGAGGGGTCATGGTCTCAATGTCCCCTAAAAAGGCATCCCTTCAATGACCTAGCTTACTTCCACTAGAGCCTAACTCTGAAAGGGTCTCCATCTCTGCACATTTCCATGGGCTGGGTGATGGCACCTTCAACACATGAGCCTTTATAATTGATATTCAAGATCCAAACAATCTTGGATAGAGCTTAGGTTCAGTACATTATTGATTTTACAGCCAAGGAAAACTTAGCTGGTAAGAAAGAATACATGTTGTGATGAGGGTGGATACATACTTTATCTTCTGAACTAGAACACTGTTGATCTTGTCATAGACAAACTAGAAAAAAAAGCCTTTAAATTTTAGATTTCTGACTAAGGTCACATGGGAAGTCTATATAGCAAAGACTTAAAGAAAAGAATTGACAACATATAAGACTTTTGTTTTTAGTTTCTAATCTCAAATTAATAACTATTATATATTTTATGCTTTCTTGGACAAAAAATGTGCTGATTTCAAAAAAGACTCAAAGATATAATTCTAAAAAAGCCTGAAAAGAGCTTAAAAGAGCAGTTGCTATGAAACATGAAACTCAGATTGAACATAATTTCAAACAAGTTGTTTTCTCATACTGTCTGAAAATTTCAAAATCATTCATATACGCTAGGAGGTGATGGGAAAACAGAGGATGAATGGCAAGATTATGGCTGGTGAGAACACACTATTTTTTTTTTCAATTTCTAAACCCTACAAATACATGGTCTGACACATAGGGGAAATACAGCAAAAAAAAAAAAAAAAAAAAAAGATTAAAAAATGCCTTTATTTTGTCATTTATAGGCAAACTTCTCCACATGGCAAGCTCTGAAACACAAAGGACTGCTTCCTCAAAGCATCTGTAAACATTTGCAATCCCCATAGAATGCCAACTGTAGCTAACATATGGTGCCATCAATAAGTAGTCCAAAATCACTGCCCACACGAATAAATGCACTTTTTGCTGTCTTGTTATTCCAGTTTAATGATGTGGTATTGGCTAACTCCTCTGATATCTTCTAGTAAGAGGAAATTGGCCTAGTTTCAAAATCCCATTTTAAGTACATTCTTAGAGTAACTGGATCAAATCATCACTTTTATTTTTTATTAATTTTGTTGTACTATACCTAGTTCTGATCAGTCCTCAAGCATGATTCTCATTTATAGCTGTTGAACCTGTGTGGATGGATATTCTGCATAACAGTCCTCTGCAAATAGCCTGAGTAGCACCCCTGGAAAGGAAGGCTGTTGCAGTCTAGATATGAAGTGTCCCCCAAAGCCTCCTATGTTGAAGCCCTGGTTCACAATGCAGCAATTTACAGAGGAGGTGCCTTCAGGGAATGGTTGGTTCGTGAGGGCTCTGATTTCATTGGTGGATTGGTCTATATGATAGATTAGTAATTTGAGTGGATTATTGGGGAGGGTTGGAAACTAGAATGTGGGGCTTAGTTGAAATGAGGTTGTCTTTGAGGACTCTGTCTTGCTCAGGGTCCTCTTCTATCTCACTTTTCCTACTGCCATGAGGTAAATAGCTTTGATTCCTCATGTCATTCTACCATGATGTTCTGTCTCACCTCAGGTCCAAAGCAATGGATCCAGATAACCATATAGTGAGACTTCTGAAAACATGAACCAAAATAAATACTTCCTCCTTTAGGCTTTTTTCCTAAGGTATTTGTTATCTGATTAACCAGATGTATAAATCCAATCTACATTCAGCTTGAAAGAAGCAGTGATTTTCCTTAGATAACTGATTTTTCTTCTATATTTCAATTTATTTTAAATTTCATTTATGAAAACTAATTAATAATTAATTAATAATTCCTAGAACAAAGGCAATAGATGCTTAGAAATATTAGATTTTGCAATCTACTGAAAAGGGTAGGTATTGTATACATGATTGTTAATGGTGTAATAACAATGGTGATAATGGTAACAGGCTATTGTTTGCAGACTTCGAGGCAGATGTTGGGTTTAGTGCTTTATGTTGCATCAATTCAGCTTTGCAATAAAAACCCTCTGATTTTCATTCAAATATCAGCACCATTTTATTAGTGATGATAGTGAAGTCAAGTAAATCCTCCAAGATTATTTGGCTAGTAATGGATTATCATTGATACATAGCTGTAAATGCATATGTATGTCTAGTGTATGTGTTTACATATACCATATATATGATACACATATACACACATGTGTGTATATATTATGTGTATTT
The DNA here is from genome assembly GCA_004027875.1 of Aplodontia rufa. NCBI lineage: Eukaryota > Metazoa > Chordata > Mammalia > Rodentia > Aplodontiidae > Aplodontia > Aplodontia rufa. The sequence goes on from PVKS010015754.1 coordinate 32,639, forward strand.
AAAAATCAATATCCAGTGTATACCTGTACTATATATATGTTATACATATATATATATATATTTTATATCTATCTGCTCCACTTCAATGAAATCTTTTAAATTCTTAACTGTAACTCAATTCTTTATTTTCTTTAAGCTTTTTATATACTATTTTATAAAGCATGCTTTTATGCTTTTATTTGTATACTTTACTTTGTATTGTTTCCCATTAAATTACAGCCTGTAAGTATGTCTCTGATTGCTTCAATCCCATATTGTGAGGCAAAGTGCATCTGGAATATACAATCCACCAGTGGTCCATCCTTGTCCTGTTCATTGCTGACAACATCTATAATAGTGCCTAACATAGCACAAGCATTTGATATTCAATTAACAGAATGAAGTAAATGCATGGCCATTATTGTGTCTCATATTCCCCCATCAGTGCCTAGAATTGTTCACTTCAAAGAAGAAATTCATTGATTTGAAAAACCAATGGATAAAGTTTGAATCAACATGATCCTGTCTAAATCCCTCAAATCTTCTTTGTTGGAGTTTCTTATCTTTGAAATAGGGGTTCAATCAACTGCATAATACTGGATGAGCAATAATGCTATTATATAATGGGTCTGAAAATATTGTACCACAAAATGGCATGTTGTAATAATCATAGAAATTGTGACTAATTGTTGGTATTTTTTGCCAAAGAGTGACACTAACATTATTACTATCCAAGGTGTGCCCTTCAAAGGTTTTTATTCCAATTTAAAAGAAAAGATACAAGCACAGGATATGAAAATGTAAGCAGTAAAAGAGTTACATGATGAATGGTAACTCCAACAGCAGGCTGTCATTAGACCTGCTGGTGAGCAGGGTCTTGCCCACACTTCTTAAAGATACAATCCTGGTACTTTGCTCATGCAAAGAGGAAATGGGAATATTCATTCCAGGTTCTATGTAATGGAGTTTCAGCAATTTGCTTCTGCAATTCTCTGCTCTCAGCATTAGTCTTCTCTATTAAAAGTGAGGGATTACAGAAGACATGTTACCAAGGTGCCTGCTATTTCTAACTTTTTGCTGCCCCAAACTATTTAATTTCCATCACCATTTCAACATCAGGCAATGGATGCCTTGACATTATTACTCTAGCACTTTTCCATGTGCCTTAGTAAAGTATACTATGAGAACATGAGATTCTCTTTCTTAAAAAGTGCCTTTCACCTAACTCTATATAGCTTCAGAAAACAAAAATCATGTATGTGCCCCTGACGCTGAGAACTCCAATTCAATTCCTTTATACCTGCCTCACATATTCTTATATCCTAGGGAAAATGATTCTTGGTTACGTTGAAATAACACTTAATCTTTTCTCTGTCTGTCTATTTTTTTTCTGTACACATACACACACATACACATACAAACACAAACAGACACATGGTAAGACCAAACAAAATACACTGAACATTTAGTGTATGCTTAGGACAACTCAATGTTTAAGTTATTATTTTCATGCAACTTATAATCCAATTGGTGGGACCGACTAATTTTGACATAACTGGGAAGAAGGTATACAAGTGTATTTAAAATATTCGGAGAAAATTTTGGATATTCTTGTTATTTGTGAATTATGCTATTACATGAATCATTATTTTTTATGATTTCAGTATTTCACATCCTCAGATAATTAGATAAGAATAAAATAGGGATATAAATGCATAATATATTTTATAAGCAAATATACTGCCTTCATATGATACAACTTTTCAAAATCCATTATTTAATTATATTTTAAAAGAATATTCATTAAAGCTAACATTCCTTTTTATTGCTGCAATACTGTAGACAGAAAATTTTCAATTTTACTTTACTTTTTTTAGTAAGTTAAATTCATCTTTTATTTAAATTATCTTAAGGAATTTACTCCCTCTAGATAATTTTTAACTGTGATTGGAAAAATATATAAAATTGTTTCACAACGTATTTGTGTGGGGCTTAGAAAAAATAAATCTGGTCTAAAAACTTCTGTAATTAGGCAAGAGCATTTGGGGCAGAGGGGCTTGCTGGATTAATCAAAACAATCCTGTCATAAACAATAATTATAGAGAAAACTTTCATATTTTATGTTTAGGATGAAATTATCTCCTAGACATCTCTCTGCCAATACTATTGCTAGCCACACATGCAGATCTGCTTAATATGTGGTTCCTCAGCACCATGAGAAAGGCACCCGCAATGGGAATACTGAAAGTCTTAAAAAAGTAAAAAAAAAAAAAAAAAAAAAAAACAACAACAACAACAAAAACCCTCCAATAGTTTTTCTTGAGAATTTTTCAGTTGCAGCATTTAGATCTTGCAAACCACTGTACATCTGGCTCTAGTTCCAAGAATTCCCACTGCTATTCAGGGAGGATATTACGGGGGGATATTAAACCTATCATGGTTGAGTCCTCACAGTAGAGGATGACAAATGAAAAATAGAGTTGAAAGAACCATCTGTTTCCTTTCGTGACATCCAGCACAACATTTGTAATGGGATTAACATCACTCCTTCTTGTTTGAGTCAGGAACATCTTTGCAGTATCTGCTCAGGTACTCCATTTAATTTGTGTCCCTGTGATAGATGTGTGATTGGATTTAAGAGCATCCTGGGGAATCAGATGTTCATGCCCAGAGCAAAAAAGTAAGTTTAAGAAAGGTGGGTATAATGTTACAAAAACAATATTTTACTGTAGTCTTTTGGAAAAGAGGGAAAAAGAAAGATAGAGAGCTGGATTTCCTGTGCAGCAGAATCACATGCATGTGACCTGTGGCTTTTGCTGTTTTTTAAGAAATGAGAGCTTGACCCTTAAATGAGGATGGGTTATGATAAAACGTGAATACCCTTCCTCCCAGGGAGAGTGAAACAATTTTGAACTCCCTAACAATACATTCTCTTTTTCTCAGGGCTGTGTTTCAATTAAGCCAGAATTCCAATTTCCTTCACATTGTTAAAATACAGAAATACAATGAAAAATAATATATATGGCCGTTGATGACCATTTATAGGATCTTACACTGTGACTCTGTCTTGGTTACCAAGTCCTTATTTTAAAATAGACATGAGAAATGTCTAAAGTCTGAAACACCCTCAATTCCTCATGCAGTAGAAGCCATTTACTTTGTGGTGACAGGATGATAAATAATATTAATCACTTTAATTTCAATGCCAGAGGGTAAATATTTTAGGTCACATGTAGCAGTGCACTATTTTTACGAAAGTTGCCAGAGATAAATGAGTGTATTTTACATACCCAAAGTCTGTAATTTTTTCCCTAGTGCTAGAAATTGAACTCAGGGTGCTCTAACACTGAACAACATAACATACATCCTTGGGTGTGTGTATATATATATTTGAGACATGGTGGCCCTAAAACGCCAAGATTAGCCTTGTACTTGAAATTCCCTTTTGTTAGTCTTTTGAGTTGTTCAGATTATAGGTGTGTCCCATCACCCCTGTTTGTGTGTTTTGAATACAGAAATAAGAAGAATTTTAAATATTTTTAAATGCACTTTAAAATCTCATTAATGAGGCCCTTCATTTCTAGATATTTCACAGAAATTTGGCAGAAAAATTTTATTGTCATAAAAATGTCCTACAGAATATTTAAGTTATATCAGTATGTACATTCCTGATTTTAAAATAAAAATATAACTATGAATTATAAATACTTAAAGAGTGACAATTACCATTCATCCCATTTTTGGAGTCCAACTATTTTGGTGATAATCATAGAAAAATTTCTCATCCTGTAAGCTTGACTTCAATTGTATCAAATTCATTCTTTGTTTCTCTGTCTGAGTATTTCTGGAATGTGGCCCATTTTGTGTTTATTTATTGGGCCATGATAGTGGTGTGGTTTTTTCTCATTAGCATTAATAATTCTGTAATTGATGCTTTACAGTTAAACTTTTAGCTTTCCTTCTGTGACCCTCTATCAATGCAGATGGACAGATACCATGTCTATCTAGAATCCAAAGGGACAATTAGTGTTTGAAAAAATAAATAGACAAGTAAATGAGGGAACACATGTAAGTGACTTAATGCCCTGGGAGGGGTGTTGCTCTATGCATTTGTAATCTTTTATAAATGTAAATTTTAATGCCTAGTGTGGTACAAAACAGTATAGATTTAAGTGTTATGAGATATCCTAATATTCATCAATTCTAAATGTGCTATAATTCTTTTCTTTCTAATTAAAAGCACAAATGCATGTTTCTTCAATCTTCATGGAAATACCTCATCAGCAGACTCTAAATAACCTTCCTATAAAGATTTGCAATCCACAGATTTTACCACATTGTCGTTTTTATCTCAAAATACTCATATCCGTATCATGCCTTCACTGCTCACACACACAAACACAAACTGCTTTGTTTTCAAACCTCATAAAATTCAACACGTTAAGTTTCAACACTGGTTAAATGGAAACATCTAGGAACTTTGTGCACGTACCTGAATAGCTCATGATGATTTCCTATTTCATTTCCAGAAGCAAGCAATCTGAAAAGAACTTCCCCATGTATTTTTTCCATCTACTTTCCAATATATGATGCCTTATGCTCTGCCTTCTCTACTGTTAAGAATAAACTTCATGTATGTAGGAACAGTCAGTACTTCTACTTGTGCATAAGCCCCATTCCCTCTTCCTTACTCAGTGCATATTAATGCAATTTCCCACTGTCATTTCTGCATCCTTGACTTTACTCTCTTCTTACTTCTTCCCATCTGTTTAATGATTTGCTATTTTGTTTCTTGATTTATTCTTATTACTGCTATAACAAACTAGCACAAAGTAAATGGCTTAAAATTATGCAAATTTATAGTCTTACAGTTATGGAGGTATTATCTACAGTCAAGGTATTCTTTTGACTTGTTCTGGAATGATGATATATTACCGGTCCTTTCCAGCTTTGAGTCAGCCCACATTTGGCTCAGGCACTATTCTTGGTATTTCTTCCAACTCTCATTTTGTTGTCACACATCCTATCCCTGACTCAGAACCTTTTTCCTCCCTCTTATAAGGATCATTGTGATTACATTGGGTGTCTACATAAAATTCAGGAAAAGTAACCCACCTGCAGGTTTTTAACTTAATCATACATACAAAATTCCTTCAGCTATGTTTGGAAGCATTTTCATAATGTTTTGGAACTAGGATTTGGACAGCATTGGAGGACCATTTTTCATACCAATATCCAAAACTTTAACACAGATCTTTCAGACACATTCCAGACCCAAACTGTAACAATCCTCATGAATTCTGGATTATTCTTTGAATAATAGACATTTAGATGGAACTCCTAAAGCATAACTGCTTCATCTTCCTCTGCAAACACCTGATTCACTAAGGGGTAATTGCATTCATCCAGTTTCACAAACAAAGATCTATACGCATTTTGGACTTCTCTTTTTCTTTCATGTTAACAGTACAATCTTCTAGAAAATCACCTAGGTTTCACCTTAATATTATATCCAATATCTGGGCATGTCTTCATCTTCCCAAGCCTCCTGTGTTCCATTTGTGGATTATCACACCTGTGTTCTTGCTTCTACCCATAACCCAGTCAGGACATTCTTAACACTGCTTTCAGAAAACTATTTAAGATGTTATGTCAAGGGGCTGGAGTGGTGGCTCAGCGGTTATGGTGCTTGCCTGGCATGCCTGAGGACCTGAGTTCAAACCCCAGCACCACATACACAGCCAAGTCTCAGAGCAATGAAAGCCACATGAAAAACTAAATAATATCAGTTCTCTCTTTCTCTCACTGTCCCTCTATCTTTAAAAAAATAAAATAAAACTTTATGTCAAATCAGTGCCCTTATCTACCAATATCTCTCTAAACTCTTTCTATACAATGCAGAGTAAAAGTTAAAATTTTCACTAGGTTTACTGTGTTAATCAGTTTTTTTGTCAGAGTGACCAAAATACCTGACATAGAAGGTGCAAGGGATGAAAGAGTTATTTTGACTCATCATTTCTGAGGTTTCAATACTTCTTAGCCAATTTTCTTTTTTTGGGCCTAAGGTGAGACAGACATGGCAAAAGGGCATGACAGAGAAGAGAGAGAGAGAGAGCAAGAGAGGGGCAGAGAGAAAGAGAAGTAATGGGACAGGGGACAAGGTACACAATCTGCCTGTAACGGGTCCCCACCTCTTAAAGTTTCTACCATGTCTTCAATTTATTAATCCACCAGTGAATTAAACCATGGATGATGTCAGTGGCCTTATGATTCAACCAACTCCCAAAACTATGCTGGCTTGGGGACCAAGCCTTCCACACATGAACCTTTGGGGTACATTCCAGACCCAATGCTCAGAAATTAAATAAATAAAATGCTCTGTCTGCGGTTACCTCTTTAACTTTACCACTTTCTCCCTCTCTTTTGTTTCTTGTTCTCTAGCCACACTAAAGGGGACTTGTGTGTTCACGCCTTAGAATATTGTTGTTTGTCATTCCTTACATTATACCTTTTCCTCCTGTACCCGTGGAGAACATTTACTCATTGTTTCAAAATTTGTGGTAATATCATTTTCTCAATCAGATCTTTCCTGAGTGCCGTACTTAATATCTGAGCTCTCCCCATCTGTACTCCGCTGCACAAGTTTTATCATTTACATTATATACTATTTAGTTTCATCATTTTGTTCATTGTTTGTCTACATGAGGGCAGGGATCTTTAGTTAGTTAGTTAGTTAGTTTTGTACTAAGGATAGAACCTAGGGGGACTCCATTCCTTTTTGATTTTTATTTGTGAGACAAGGTCTCTCTAATTTGCTGAGGCTGACCTTGAATTAGTAATCTCCTGTTCTATCCTTTTAAGTTTCTGGAATCACAGACATGTGCTGCAGTAGCTGTCATTTTTATTGTTTTTTATAAATAAAAATTCCTGTGTCTCTAGTGCCCTAAATAGTTTGTAGCATAGATGATGGATGTTTAATATCTGTTGAATTGATACATATCTAATTACAAAGCTAGACACATAAACAGATATGAAATAATATGCTAATTAGAGGAAAATATATTTTCATAAATTACTAGATACTCCGGGAAGAACAATGACTGTGACTGGGATATTGGGTTGGTTAAAACAATTTTGCTGCCTCCCCTGCCCAGCATGATTAATAAGTAAGTGCATATAATTTTATCAATCATGACAAAAAACATCCCAGTGTAAAGGAATGCAAAGCATGCTGAGGATGCTGATATAAAGAACAGACACTGTAGAAGGAGAAGGTCATTGAAATATTCATGAAGATGTATCTAAAATAATCACTAGATTAAAAATGTTGAGCAGGTTTGGCATGGGATTTTAAATGAGTATTACTTGGATAATGAAATTATGAGTAAAATATTTGGGGTACAGTACAAGGCAACTATGAAAGAATGGTAATAGGCATAGACCTTGTAAATGAAGCTCAGAACCAGAATGTGAGAGTATACGCTAAATAAGTATATCATAGGAAAGAGTGAAAAGGATGATAGCCACCAGGAGTTAAAATGGAATTCTTTAATCCTCATTAAGACCCAACCAAAGGTAATATTATTAAGTAAAGGCAAATTCCTTTGTGCAAGGTCAATAGCCACCAAATGGGCAAGATTTGTTTTCCTTTTGCTGAAACTCAAGTTCTGCGATGGAATACTGACTCTCATTACCAAAGGGGTCAACTGAGCAGTGTTTTGTGGGTTGGTGAGCGGGTTACAATGATGACTTAGAAAGACTAATTTAAGAGGAAAGGGCAAGAGGTCAATGATAAGAGGTAGAAACACAAATCAAAAGATAAAATTGTTCAACCAATTGGCTACAAACAACTTTAAAGGAATATGGTAAGAGAAATGAGTGGATTGAGAAAGGAAGAATCCATTTAGTTGAAAGGAAGTAGTCAATAATAAAGATATTTTTAATTTCCACATAATTCAGAGAAGGCATATCTTGAAAGAATTCTATGTAACCATAAGCAATTCAAACCCAATATAAAAAACCAGATATATCCATTCCAGAAATAATGTAATTCATGTACATCTTGAGACCATGGCTATATTTTCAGCCTAAGAGCCTGCAAAGATTAGTGTCTTTGATGCATTTATTTCACCTTCCTACAAATCTTCTTATCCAGAGTCACTTACTGGTTCTTAAAGAAATTTATTCATATGTACTTTCTTATTTCAACTATATTTAGATGAATTCAAATTATGTATAAATTTCATATACTTGCTATTATTACTTCTAAGTTAATGATGTGAACACTGGAACTTCAAGAAAAAAATGAAAGAAAGAAGGATTTATACAAGAAAACAGCTCCATACTATAATCTGAAAATGTGCATTTCCTAATTGTTAGTTTGATTTTTTTTTTGGCCGAACCCTTTTATGTCAGATGATAATCATGGCATGGCAAAATTATCACCTCTGATTTGTTCCAAATTTCAACCTTACCACAATTTCAACTTTATCATATGAACTTCATGTGATGATAAACATTCACTTCAGATGTTTTTTGATTCTTATAAAGAATTACTGAAATAATTAGGGTTGTTTCTTGTAATATAAAAATGGGAATATTGATATTTTCTTTCAATATTTACATATTTCTAAGTGTCATAGGAAATACTTTTATTATCTATTATTTATAAACAACCCCTAGAAAGGAAGAGCAAGCCCCATAAAATATAAAATAATGTCTTTAATCATACATCTGAGGAGACATGCTGAACTCAACAAAGATAGAGACTCCACATTAATGGAAACATAAAATACTAATTATCACAGCAGCAATATCAACAACAGCCACCACCCTTCCCATACCCCATGCTGAAAAAGATCCAGTGTGGATATTGAAGGTGAGCTGAATTTTAGACAAGGGAGCAAACAATTGCTCAGATTTTTAGGTCACTGAATTCTGTGTTTTTATTTTTTCTGCTATTTTGGAAGATTAAAACAATCTGAATGATACTGTTGGTCAGCAGAGTAGATGACAATGCTCTCTCCCAAGACAGATGACCTGCTTGCTTTCACAATACTCACCTTAAGGGTAGGATGGAAGTTGTTGCTACAAGAAAAAAATTATGTGAGAATGTGAGAATATTTATACAATTTCCTTATTTGCCTGAAATATTTATTATAACCTAAAGAATAATTAATACATTAAAATATCTACTAAAATTCGATGTCTTAAACATGCTGTGTTTCTGGTTCTGCCTCTTTTCTCAATTGTGATTATAATATGAATGTGCTTATTTTAAATGATGGATAATATAATCGTTTGTCACATTTGTTGGAAAAGTGAATTTGGCACTTCTAGCAGGATTTTATTTTAATAGCAACATGCTATAGCTGAGAAAATACATAAAGTTTGTTCTTCTTTTATGATTTAAATGAGGTTGTTTTCTAAAACCAAGATACTCTAGTGCATCTGCCGTAATTACAGTTCCACGATTATAGTTTAATAAGCTGTGAAACACCTACAGGTACTCCACATGATAATTTTTGTGACAGCAGACAGTGGGTAGAAGTTGTCATAGGTACTTATAGATTTAAAACTGCAGCAAGTGTTTTGATGGTTCACATTAATAGAGGTTGAACACACACATATCTCATAAACTTAAAAATATGTAACAGATGATTAACACCCAGTTAAACAAATTCGTATCTTCCAGACAAAAAAGAGATGGGATATTTCTCATTTTTGAGAACACTTTAGCTCCCTCTTCTCATAGTTTTTAAACACTAAAGCACTTATCTCTTCTCTTCACTTTTACAAAATTTAAAAAAAAGTTCTCTTTGCAGTCTGACAGGGAGAGGGGAAGGGAACAGGAAGGATAACAAGAAGACCAGAGGGAGGGACTATGGGGGAATCTAATCAGAGGGGAACTTATGACTTCCATGAGAAGTTTAATTAATTTGGGGTTTAAGTAGGGGGAAACCTGGAACCATGGGATTCCAAAGGGGGAAACCATGGAATGTCATCAGTCTTGGCTTGTTCTGTCATTATACATTTGTTACTGATTATTTGATGATGAATCCCTCCTAATTGTAAGATCACATTTAACAAATAAAAAAAATTTAAAAAGATTAACTAAATAAAAAAGGGTTGGGCAGGAGGTCAGTGTTTAAGTACCTCTGGGTTCATTTTCCAGTACCAAAAAATAAATAAATAAAAATAAAATAAATATAAGAATTAAATTATAGAAAGTAATTAGCAAAGCAGAGTAAAATTACACAATGATCACTATGATTTACTTCATGTGATATCATAGCATACTCGTTCTCTAGGCTGGTATGCCCAGGCTGCTTGTCTTTGCAAGATTGTCTCAAATGGATTTTTGTGATTTTTAAAGAGGTGACAGGTATCAGGTATTATACAACATACTTTTAGATACTTCTATAGACATCACCTAGAAGATAGCTTTATAGAGAAGAGGCATATCACAATATATCTGACACAGTGCACTTCCCAGATCTGCAAATAAAGAATTTATATGTAATTCTGAAGCAATAACTTAGAAAACCCATGTCAGTCTCTATTAACCCATACAAATACTTGAAACTCAATGATTCCACATTTGTCAATATGATGGGTTTTAGGGTCTCTTCCCCTTCCTTGGAGACAGCATACTTTCTTATATTTTACTCAACTACTCTTCATGGAAGATTCTTTCCAGCAATGATGTCTGCTGAGATAAGGGTGTGAGAAAAGTGCATCAGCAGTGAGTGTGTTAGTTTTTTTGTGTCTAAAGAAATCAAGTCCACAAATGCAAACATCTGCTTGAGTCAGAAGTTCTGACTGCACTTCAAAAGAAAGTCAAAATATTTCATAATAATTAGTTGAAAAGCAAAGAATTCAGTAACAGATTTAGGTAGTGCCAACGTTCCCTCCATGCTTGGCATGCCTCTTTATGCTCTCACTGTTTTCACTGGTGGGTGAAGTCACGGAGCATGGGGCTCTTTTGAACATCTGCAGGCATTCATTGAATGAGACATGTGGATGAATCAGTAGCCTCCCCATTACAAGTTATTTTAAAACATTTATAGACACTTTTATAACCATCACAATATTACTTATCTTTTATTGGTCATATTTTCTTACAATTTACTAAAAACAATTTACTCTAGAGATTTATAGTGTTCGTTGCTGTTTACTTGTTTGCTTTTTAATTCAGAAAATTAACTTTCATGTTAGGCACCATATTAACCTTCTTATCTCATAGTTGTTTCATCTCTTTACAAATGTTTTGAGTACTCATTAACTTTGAGTTAAAATGGAAATTTCTGTGAAAGAAATGTTATCTAAATTTTTCTCAATATTTCTGTTCAACACCCTAAGTAAAACATCTCAAATGCTCAAAAACTTTTAGAATATTATTTCCATAATTCTGCAGACAGTGAGTGAAACTGATATGAAATGAAATATTGTAGATAAGGAATTCTTCTAGTCCCTTTGTCATTTCATGAAAGCCAATGTCTCTGGAGCTCTGCTTTGCTTTGTTCGACCTACTGTCTAGTTCTCTTCTGAGTGTTTGGCTCCTTTGCCTTAATTTCCTCCTTTACATTCTGATCTTCTGGAGATGTAGTTACAAGTAACTTTCTGACTGCTCAACTTTCTCTGAGCTAACCGTTAATGAATAACGAATGCTTTTCTGAATCTAGAAGGAATGATAAAAATGTGGCAGTCATTCTTATGTTCTGATGAATGATGACCTAGTGTATGAATAGTAGTATACTTGCCTCCTAGAGATAGAAATTTTATAAATAGTTTAATCAACTCTATTTTTCAGATACACTGTGAATATTTGGATTTTTTAAAAATTTGAGCTATTTTCCTCATAAAAGGCATGCTTGCTCTCACTTATTTTCTTGTCACATAACACTGTGATTTATTTTTGATATCTTATGAAAAATAAAAGTTAATGCATCTTTGTACAGTGATGTGTTCCTGTTCATGTACATGATAGGACACACCTTTGTCAAAATATAACTTTTTTTTTCAAGGGATAAAATAAGAAAGATCTATAATTTCCTGGGAAGTCTCTATTCTTATCATTTGAATACCATGATTCTCTCTGCATAAACAGAATCCCTGGTAGGGATTTTCAACATGCTTTAAAATCACAGACACTCCCATTCTGTAGGTTTTCTCTTGATGCTCTTGACTAGATCTTTAGCTGTGCAGAAACTTTTTAGTTTAATTGATCCCATTCATTTATTCTTGATTTTACAGCATGAGCCATAGGAGTTCTGTTAAGAAAGAAGCGGCCGACTCCTATATGCTGTAGTGTTGACCCTACTTCTTTTTCTAGTAAGTTTAAAATTCTAGGCTTAATATCCAAGTCTTTGATCCATTTTGATTTAATTTTTGTGCAAGGTGAAAGATAAGGATCCAGCTTCAGTTGTCTACACATGGCTGTCCAGTTTTTCCAACACCATTTGTTGAACAGGCTATCCTTCTTCCACACTATGCATTTGCCTCCTTTATCAAATATCAAATAGTTAAGGATATGGGGGTTTGTCTCAGGATCTTCTATTCGGTTCCACTGGTCTTCGGTTCTGTTTTGATACCAATACCATGCTGTTTTTGCTACTACAGCTCTGTAATATAATTTCAGGTCAGGGATTGAGATACCCCCTA
>PVKS010015755.1:0-45348 GCA_004027875.1 Aplodontia rufa
CATAGCCTAGCAATAGTAAATTGTGCTGCTATGAACATAGATATTGCTGTGTCACGATAATGTGCTGATTCTAAGTCCCCTGGAAAGATACCCAGGAGTGGAATAGCAGGGTCATATGGTGGACTCATCCCTAGTTTTTTGAGGATTCTCCACACTGCTTTCCAGAGGGGCTGTACCAGTCTGCAGCTCCACCAATAGTGTGTTAGTGTGCCTATCTCTCCACAGCCCCTCCAGCATCTATTATTATTTTCTTCATTTTTGCCAATCTGACTGGCGTAAGGTGATATCTTAATGTGGTTTTCATTTGCATTTCTCTGATTACTAGAGATTTAGAGCACTTTCTCATGTATTCATTGGCTTGATCAATGTCCTCTGGTGAGAAGTTTCTATTTAACTCTTTGGCCCATTTATTAATTGGGCTGTTAGTGTTTTTGTAGTTGAGTTTTTTGAGGATTTTGTAGATTCTGGATATGTAGATGTATTTTATATATTCTATTTATAATGTGAAGTGGAAGTTTATTTTTAAAGAAAATAAAAAACTGAGAAATTAAGGCAAAAATGTCAAAATGGGACAGAAATAAGGAGTAGCAGGATATATGGACTATTTCTTCAAAGATGAAGAAGGGAATTGGTGTGGGCATTTTCGTTCTTTCTTTGGGAAGACCTCCACCCTCACCCCCACCAGCTCCAGCGGTTGGCTCTGCTGGGCCTAAGGGGTCAGCAAAATTCCTTCCTTGTCAGTGGGGCCTTGATTGAGAGTAAGGGGCAGTGATGTAGGGGTAACTGCTTGTTCTCATAACAGAGAGAGAGAGAAACAAATGGACCTAGGAGCTCAGTTTTTCATTATGTACTAGAGTAAGCCTCCAAAGCCTAAAAGAAGCTCACGGTTAGTGGGTTTTCCCTTTCAGGCTGTTTTAAAAGCATAAGAACTTCACTGAAGTTAATCCTAATAGTCACACATTGAGAGAAATAGCTACAGTTCATGGAGAAATGGCTGTGTTCTGGAAAGAATGTGTGTAAATGGAAGGAGTCAGGGCTGTGCCCTCAAGGTACCTGTGACGTGGCTGACAATGTGACACTGCATGGCAAAGCCATGAGTCCCATCTGGGACAAATCTCATCACATGACACCAAATATACAATTGTATCTACCTCCCCAGAATCAAATTCAAACAAACAGTGATCAGTTCCATGTAGATCAACTAGATAAGAGGACTGTGGTTTAGGAGCAAAAAGGAAAAATTTGTGGAATTTTCTATGTTCCCCTAGGATCATTCCATGACTCTCCTGTTTATATTTGGAGTTGGCATTGCTGTTCCTAATTTATTACTTCCCAGGAAGACACAGCTGACAGATTCTACTGAATAGTACTGATGCTAAAATTGAAGGAAACCAGGAGATATTAGTTCTGGCTTCATGAAGTCAGATGTGGAAAGACCAGTGTGCTTCCTGGGCGGGGGGATGCTGCCTTTAGTCCTTGATTATTTCCTGATTCTAAGAACTGAGGCCTCACTCCTTTCAGTTTTAGAAACAAAAGAAGTCTGAGTACCAGTGCTGACCATATATAGACACCAGGCTGCCTTTTTGTACTTATAGGAAAGTGTGACCAAAGCTTTACAAATGAAGGATTATTTTTAAAGCCACTGGGAGTTTTCAATAAGAAGACCCCCCCCCCCCGCTCCACTGGAGTTTTAGAAACAGCCAACTGCGTATGGAATACTTGTGCTCTGATTTAACTTGTTTGAAGTACAGAGTCTATAATCAATAAAGATAGCACTGTACTAGATTATTTCTCTCCCTCCTTCTCTCTCTCCCTCTCATATACACACAGGAATGGCAGAGTCAGATTCACAAGCCTGGAGGGGTTTGGGAAGACTGGAAGAGCATTCACTCCACTTATATATAGTTATCCATGCTCTATCAGGAATTAGTGTTACTATTTAAATCAATATGGTAATAGATTAGTCACATTTTCACATTTTCTTGCCTATTTCCTGGATTTAATCTCCAACTCATTTCATTTAAAATTATTAATATTTAATAATTTATTGGGAAGGTTTGGATATTTATTTATTTATTTTTCTGGGAATTGAATCCAGGGCCTCACATGCTAGGCAAGTGCTCTACCAAAGAGCTACACCTCCCCCAGTCCCTAAGTAGGTTTTTTTCTGAACAGAAAATAATATTAACTGACTTAAATAAATCTCACAACTAGACACAATACTGTATTGTTTATTATTATGCCATTCTCCTAGCAGTGACGTAATATTTTTACTCAATGAGAGTCGTAGAGAACAGGGCACAGAGGAAAGAAGTTTGGCCACTCTTTCCTCTGTGCCTTTACCATCCCCATGGTGACTCCTGAGTCACCAGTAACTACTCATTGCATTTTTTTTTTAAAGAGAGAGGGACAGTGAGAGAGAGAGAGAGAAAGCGAGAAACAATTTTATTCAGTTTTTCATGTGGCCTTTGTTGCTCCGAGACTTTGCTGTGTGCATGGCGCTCGCTGTAACCGCTGAGCCACCGCTCCAGCCCCTCTCATTGCATTTATTTGTGTATCTTATTTCACATTCCTGGCAATTAACAGTATAATATGGTGGGTATTCACTATGTCTGGGTTAAGTGAGAAGGTCAATCAAGAGGGGAAGACAACGGGGAGGGAACTGTGGGGCACAGAGATTTTCGAATCAGTGGAACTCTCCCGAACAAAACTGTAATGGACACTTGTCATTACACACCGTCAAAACCCACAGAATGCAGAGTGCAAAGAGGGAACCCAACTGTAAACTGTGGACTATAGCAATAATTTTCACTGTAACAAACGCACCCCACTAGTACAAGCTGTAAACATCAGGGGTAGTTGCATGTGGAGAGGGGAGGACAGAGGGCACCTGGAAACTCTCTGTAGTTTTAAGTTTTTCCATAAACTTAAAACTGCTCCAAAAAACACAACAACAAATGGTGAATAGAGATTAATTTAGAATAGATGGTATTAGAATGTGTTTCTTGAAAGTAACAGAAAGCCACATTTAACTAGCAGAGGCAGAAAGGTAAATGTGTTACCTGGCTTTTTCCAGCCTTGGGAATGCATCAAGGAAAACCTAAACTGGAGATTTAAGTGCTCTTTGTCATCTTTGAGACACTGACACTGTAGATTGTAATGCCTAAACCATGGGAGTCAGCAGGTCCCAGGGTCGCAAACTGGAACTTGCATCCCTGCCATGGTGGGATACTGGTTAGGCTAGCTCAATGCTAATCACTTATGGGGGCAGGGGCTGGGGGGGAAAGGTGGGGGAGGAGAGCGGAAGAGAGACTAATTAGTATGGCCATTGACAAGACTGGAAACAAGTAGGTGTGATAGGAGCCTATTGCATCTGTTCTGGCAAGAGATGATGATATACAGACCCAAGAGATGAAGGGAGAGACAGAGAAGTTGAACAGTTGAACAGACCTGGGAATATTCTGGACTTGAGGCTTGCAGAATTTATTGAGATGTGGGTGTAAGGTGTGAGAGAAAGGGATGAGAAATGACTTCAGAGTTTTTGTCCTGAATAATTCAAAGAATGAAGCTGCATTTAACTGAACAGAGGAATATTATGTTGGCAGAAGTTGAAACATAACAGAAGCTTCATTTTAGAAATATGGTCTATTAGCCATCCCATGGGAGATGTCAAATAAGCACTTGGATAGATGAATGTCATCCTCCAGGTATCCATCTAACATTGTTTATTGACTGTAATTGTTTATTGCCCAACTCCTTCCTCCGCAATGTAAGCTCCATGAGATACGGGACTTGGCCTGTTTTCTCCACTGCTATACTTCTGATATCTAGAAGAATGCATGGTGCATAGCAGATGCTTAATAAAGTTTACTGGAGGGGCTGGAGCAGTGGCTCGGTGGTTGCGGCGCTTGCCCAACATGCCCAAGTACACGAGTTTGAACCCCGGCACCTACGTACGTAACTAAATTTCTGAGAAACGGAAGCCATGTGAAAAACTTAATAAAAATTGATTCTTTCTGTCTCTCCCTCTCTCTCACTGTCCTTCTCTCTTTAAAAACAAAAGTTTAGTGGAAAGATGAATAAAGGAATGAATGAGAGAGTTCAATATTTAGTATAACAGTAGATTGAGAATACAGTTTGAAGTTATGTTTGAAAGTAAAATTATCTGGATGTTACTAAGGAGAGATTTGAAACAGGTATTATGTATCAAACATTTTCTATGAGGAAAAATGTATAATGAAGAGACACAAAACTTCTGTAAACATTTATTTTATACTCAGGGGCCACTGCCAACTTAGGGACTTAGCTTCTGGCTCATTTCTACAAAGTTACTTGTTGGAAAGATGTGGTAAAGGTAAAAATTGAAAATATTCCTATTAGTAAACCACAGTTATTTACCAGTCCATAAACATAATGTACATTGAAGCCTGTGTAGGTATTCAGAAATGTATGACTTTCTGAATTTATGAAATGCATTTTTATATGCAAGAAACAAAGCATCTTAAAACAAAACAGTTGTCTAAACAAAATCGTGTGAGCCTATGATTAATATTGTAGGCATCTATCACTGTGTACGCTGCACAAGTGGAACAATGGAATTGGACAACTAACACACAAAGGAGGAGTATTTCTTAGCCCTGTAATTCAAGCAACTGGAACCTGACATATTTTACTTATAATTGTGTTAAAATACAATCCGGCAAATTAGCTTAGCTAATTTATTACCAGCAATCTATCTGGCGAAGTTTGATAGAATTAGAACGATCTGTTACTTCAAAGTGTAATGACTTTTGCTCCAGATCATGAAACAATATGACCCCAAGTGCTACTTTGACAAACCAACCAATCAACCAAAGCCCTATATTTTTAACCCTTGGCTCATGTAACCCCAGCCCCCCATATTCCATGTGCAATGGTAATATGGTCCCAAGATTTATGAACAGGAGGTACTTATTTGTGACAATTGACTCAGGAGGGTTGTCATGATGAACAATCACTTAGATTCTATCAGAGTATGTGCTTTGGCACAACCACAGGGCATCATGATTAGATTAAATCCATATGCACCACCACACACACACATATCTCACACACATACACATATATACATGCAAATACATTTGATAGAGACAATCACAGAAAAATTGGCTAAAAGAAACTTACAATTGTTTATATATATATGTACATATACACACATAGTAAAAGATTTTTTTGCTGTACTCACAGTCTGTAAACATCTGGGAAAATGCCCAGCAAAAGTCACTGTGGGCCCTTTGAAATGGTGACCACTGGGGAGTGGGGGGTGGGCGGGGATGTAGGTTCTTTCTGGTAACCCAGAGAAGAGAACAATCAAAAGTTCTTGGTGGCAGGAACTGTCTTTCACTGACATGGTTCAATCGCCTGTGCACTTGGAAATTATGTTTCCTAACTGGAAAAAGGAATGACCAAAAAAAGCCTTATAGTCAAGTAATATTTTAGGAGAAATTAAGAGAATACAAGGCAATATATGTATCTATGTACATGGATGTATACAGATATATACATGGATGTATATAGATACACACGCACGTTACTGTTACAAAAACTCGGTGAAAATTTCCAAATCCTCTAAAAATATCCAATCATCTTTTTCTCTTAGGTGTGCTTTAGACATCTGTGCACTGCTCTGAAAGTCTCAGGCTTAGTGTAATGACACATTTAAATTTTGGAACATGATGTCACATTAAAAAAAGATTGGGTTTTTGAAAATAGAACTATTTGAACCCAGTATTATTTCTGAATTTAACATAAAAGTATGTTCAAGATCTCCTCTAACAAAACACCATTAAAAAATAAAATACAGGCTCCTAAACATTCTTCGAATAGCAGCTATTAGACTACTATGTGTGGTTATCAGTCTGTGGTTTATGTGCCTGTATTTGTTTCAGCTGTAGAACTCATGTTTCAAAAATGAAACATTAATTGCTCACCTGAATATTGTCCTTATTTCCTTCCTTCCTTTTTTTTCTTTGCAAAATATGTGTAAATTGGCTCAAATAATCATTTCTAGGCTATCATGCAGTTAAGAAACACTAGGACTGAATGACATTTCAAAGAAAGGTGTCTTAAGCCCATGCTCTTTGACCCCCCCCAAAAAACCTTAAAAAATAGAAAATCTGGGGCTGGAGCGGTGGCTCAGTGGTTACGGTGCTTGCCTGGCATGCGTGAGTTCACAGGTTCAAACCCCAGCACCCACGTACACAACTGAGTGTCAGAGCAACGAAAGCCATGTGACAAAACTCAATAAAAATTGATTCTCTCTCTCTCTCTCTCTTTCTCTCTCTCACTGTCCTTCTTTCTTAAAAAAAAAAAAGAGAGAATCTAGTCATGTACATTCATGCAAAGTAGCAAATATTCTTCTGGTTTCATATAATAGTCTCCAATCCTCCCCAGTTCCCACCACTTTATAGTGTTGAAATAACACACGGAATATGTAAATTAGATACGTTAAAGAAATGAGATTTGACAGCTTTGTGGATATAAACCAGTCCACCTTCCACCGCTTTGGAAAGCACATGCAGAGCAGTATTTTTTCCCAGAGCAGGGAATGAGTGAAGGAAGGAGGATCAGAGAAGAGACTTCTGTAGACACAGTTACTGTGTGATTCTTTTTCTCCAATAGCATGTGAAGGAATTGCAATTAATGTCTTTAAGGTGCTTAGTTAATGCTGTCCTTATGGCTGCTCCTCTCTGTGTTGTGGTTGTTCTGGTCAGGGTTCTTCCACTGGATGCTTGTTCCGTTCATGGGGACCGAGGTCATCAGGCTTTTAGACTGGTGACAGCAGCAGCAGAGGCAGGACTGTGAGAAGGGACAGACTGTAAATAACACAAGGCTACCCACCCATTCCCATCCTAACACAGAGGCCTTGGGGGCCCACCAGCAAGGGGTCCATGTGCATGCACATTTGAGGATGGTGATCCTGGACAGTGATCTGAGAATGGAGCCTGTCACCTCTAGGCAGAAGTCAACTGTCCTGCCAGGGAACAGAAGAGATCTCTTGCTGCTTGTGTCAATTTTATTCACCAAGTGTTAAGAGGAAGGGAAGGCAGTGTTGGCCAGAGGGAGGTTTCCCCATGGCAGCAGGGAGGGAAGTCAGGCACTGGTGGGGAAGGCAAGAGGGGCCTATCTTTTCTTCAGGGTGCACCCTTGAGTGGCCCTCCACATCAGGTACCCCTTGTCATCTTCATGACAGCCCCAGGTGCAATTTCTTCCATTTTATCAATGAAGATAGTGAGGTCAGAGAGGATAAGAAGAAGCAGAACTTGAATTAGAACCTAGAACTCTAGATTGAATTCTTTCTCTTAGGTATGCTGCCTTTTTAGGAAGATCCATCAAAAAATGTGTTTAATTTCTGGCTGGGTGTGGGGTGCACACCTGTAATTCTAGAGGCTTGGGAGGCTAAGGCAGGAGGATCACAGGTTAGAAACCAGCCTCAGCAGTTTACTGAGACCCTGTCTCAAAATTAAAAATAAAAATGGGTTGGGGATATGATTCAGTGGTTAAATGCCCCAGGTTCAATCCCTGGCACCCCCAAAATGTGTTTAATTTCTGAAAATTTGTATCTTGATTTTTCCCTTTCCCTTAATATGTAAATTAATTAGCAAGTAATACCAACTTCACCTTATAAAATGTATTAGTTATGACCTGTGTGATAGTCAATCCATTTTAGGCACAATCCATTTAGGACTTGAAATCATTTTCAAGGTGACCTCAAAAAATATAGCAGCTAAAACTTCCACACCCATTTGTATGAATTTTTTTGGTTAATAAACATCTTTTCTCACTAAGATTGCAAATTCTATGGGGGTAGTTGCTGTGTTTTCCCTCCTGACTCTATCCTTAATAATACTCAACTCTTAGTGAGCATTTATTGTATTAAGAGGTTTACATATATTAACTCATTGAACCTTATTTATGAGATAGGTACTGTGATCATCCAATTTGACAGATAGGGAAACTGAGGAAACAGTAGAGCACCAACCAAACTTGGGTTAGATAATTGCCTGCACCCTGAGCTTCATTCGACTCTGCTTAATACACAACAGGACCTAAAGTCAAACATTCTAGTCAAAGATAACAAAATCCAGTCGGGATTCGGACTACTGAAATCATTCCAGAACCTGGAAAAGTGACACCTGAATAAAACAAGCTTGGAGCTTCTGGTGGACCTGGGTGGCTTAGCTGGAAGAAAGTTTGAAGACAGAAGGAAACGAATTTCAAATGGAATTACAGTAGTACAGATTTCCCCAGGAATACGTATCTATCGTCCTTGAAAAAATCATCACTATGGGCGTGACAACTTTCTTAACAGCAGAATTCATGTTTTGTCAAGAATTTGGCTAAAGTCTAAATCAATTTAAGAAATGAACCAGTTTTATATACTCTGCATTCCTGGTGCTCACTTCTTTTTAAAAGTTGGTACCAGACTGACAAGTAATTATGTTAGTCCTTTTAGTTTTAGCCTCTGAATATGTTATTGTCTGAATAGGTACTGCTTTTCTTTTATGCTGACAATCTGACTCTCTTTCTAGTAATAAGTGATTTTTCACTTCTCTACTGAAAAGGAGTATAGCCAATCAAAGTAGTATGAAAATTGGAATTGGCTGTGTCTGATAGCTACTTAATCCACTCACTTGGTTGTCTTTAAGAAATGCTTGCAAAACAGTCTTACCTGGAAACAATTTTTAAATTTCTTGCTCACAAAATATAGAGCTATTGGGTTTATGCATGAGTTCATGGTTGCCAAGTTAATGCCAATGTAATCCATGAGAAGCAAGAAACTAGAGCAAAAGAAAATAGAATAATTAGAACATATTGTTTCAAAATCTGCTAAGTGGCATTTATCCCTAGGGTAAGCATTTTTCTTGCCCAGAAGCCATGTCTTATAGGCGGCAATTAGAATTTTGTAAAAAGTGCTTAGTTTAACTTGCAGTTTCAGATCTGCAGGATGGCTGCAGATAGATCATGCCCTTGGTTAGCTCAAAGCCTTATGCACAGCCTCAGGAGGGGAGTGGCAAGATTACAGACATGGCTGGCACACATTTTGGGATCAGTTATGGTCTATGTCAGCTAAAAAAAAATAATCAACTTTGCAGTTTTAATTTTCAGGGCTAATAAGAATGTAAAGTAGATGTAAAATTTTTATAGATGTGAAAAACAGAGAAACTCCAATTCCCTCATGGGTCCATGGAATCGTACCTAAGTAATTCACATCGGTTCTTGTCCATGTCATCATACACAGTTTTCTTCAAAATACGGCTTAAATGAAGAGGGAACCAGCAAAGAGCGAAAATTACAACCAAGCAGAAAACAGTTTTCGCCACTTCTCGACGCTAAAGGAAAGTAAGAAAATAAAAATAAATTACATTTGCTTTTTTATTCTTGATGGAAGAACTACACCACAACAAAGTAAGAGATTTCAGGGATGGAACAGCAAAGAAAAGAGCCCAGAGAACAGACCCTCACAGGATCTTGGTCTCTTCAAGATTTAGAGTGTTACATTCTCGTCAAGGAGTTGCCAAGGATGTGTTTAGCAGCTGCCAGGAAGGAGAATGGCCTTGATATTTGAGCCAGGACAGAGGTTATATGCAGAAGGTGAGCTGACACTGTGGCTGTCTCAGCATATGTGAGAATGCAGGTGTGCATGTGTGCATATATGTATGTGTGCATGTGTGCATCTGTTCCATGTGTGCATATGTGCATGTGTGCATGTTGTGGAGGGCAGGTTGGGTGCATAGGAAAAGGATTAGCTAAAAGCTCAATATCAGGTCACTAATGAGCATTAATGATGGCATGGTGGGCAAGGTGACTGAGCATGACATGGAAATGAATGGACAATCTACCAAGACACTTGGAAAACAAGAGATGCATTGGGAAACAGCAGAAAAAGCAACAGCAACAAGTTTCCTTCTTTTCCTGATTTTGAAGAAAGCTTGCATTGAATTTTTTCTTTAAAAGTTCTTTTTTTAACTACATGCAGTTTCCAAAGATATATTATTTTGAAAATAGAGGGATGACGGTAAGGGATTATCAGAAGTGATATTATAAAAGCTGACCCTGGACTGACTTCTATCGAAGGTTTACATGCCTCAGGAAAACCACAGGTTAGGAGTTATCTGCAACCATTCATTTGTGCACATTCTGCTTAAGTATTATACTAAATGCATTTAAAAGCCTAACCAGAAACATAAAACACAACTTGTCTGTAACTGGGTTCAATTAATGTCAAAATAAAACTGACTGAAAACAGGAGTTGGAAAATTAATGCTGGTTCAACACAGAGCTTATAACATTAAGTCTGGGAAGGCTGTAGTAAACCCATACCATCAGTCGAGCCGCTGGAAAAGATCTGTGGCAGGTGTCACAAATCATCCTTCTAGTCCAAATAACTGGAACTCTAATTTTTCTTTTCTTTTCTTTTCTTTTTTTTTTTTTTTTTTTTTGGGTACTGGGGATTGAACCAGGGGCACTTTGCCACTGAGCCACATCTCTAGCCCTTCTTATTTTTTTTATTTTGAGACACGGTCTTGCTAAGTTACTGAGTCTGGCCTGGAACTTGAGATCCTCCTGTCTCAGCCTCCAGAGTCACTGGGATTACAGTGTGTGCCATCACACCTGGCTTTAATATTTCATAGCTGTGTGGCTAGCTAGGATGTGGCAACAGAGGGGATGATCGAGGCAACAAATAAAGCATTCCAATCTCTAGAAATGGGGGGCACAGAAAGATGGTGCATACAGAAAAATGGGAAGGGTAAGTCCTGGGGTAGATGTCACCTTCCCTGCTCATATCTTCCAATAGGATATTCAAAGTTAATATTACTATTTCACGATGACAACCACCATCATTCTCCTGTCTCAGATCCTTGAGTTTGTTATGGCAGCAGGGGAGTCTGGCTGATTCGTCTACTTGTCACATGACACAGTTCTGACCAATTAGCCTAAGTAGAAATTGGGTGGACATAAAAGTGGGGGGACCCTCCTCTGGTACACACATGCTCATGCAATGTGTGCCCTCCCCTTCTTGCTGCCTGGACATCAGATATGAAAGTAGAGCTGCCACGCTGTCTTCCAAGGCTGAAGGAGAGATCAGCAAAACAGCAGGTGTATGGCTTTTGAGCTCCTGGACAGCCACCAATGACAGTTGCACTTTTTGCAGCGGGACTAACGTAAACCTTGACTTGGTCAGTTCACTCTTATTTTGGGTGTTCTCTTACCAGCATCCAAACACAGCCCCTAACTGATAACACATTTATAATGAAAAGAAAATTAGACACAACCAAGCAAGAAGCAAGAAAGTGCCTTTGCTAGTCAAAGACTGGTGAAGCTTCCTATTCCATGCTGGCTCTCCCACAGTCCTGACCGAAGGACTTATGGCTGGTCTTACTTTGCTGCCATGAGAACCTGTTACAGCTTTGAGTGGGTATCACATCTTGGGTTCTAATCTCTGTTTGCTTGAGTAAATATCTTAATCAGAAATTTAACAAGGGTAATGTATCCTATCTATCTGTGCTTGGAGAAATCAAAAAGAAAGACATGGAAATGCTCTTTAAAACTTAAAATACTATGTAAATGTGAATGGCATCATATTACTATTACATCACATTACTATTACTATTCTTCCCACTCCCTATTTAATTATTTCTGAAGCAAGTACTCCTCAGAGCTGAAATAGACTCAATCTTGGTGCTAATGCAAAAGCCATCATTTAAAACATGGTTTTCCACAAATTCATTCTAACTAATTAGTTACCTCCCTTACAGGAATGAGAATTAAGAGTTGCTTAATATGTTCACATCTGAAGTATTTAAAACATTTATGCCTGGACAAAGCCATATTAAAGTTTCTTAATGTAATCTTGCTGCCAAACATCAATAGAAGGTACCATTTGTTGACACATTAGATTTTACAAAGTACATGCATGCACATCAATTCCTTTGATTCTCATAACCTTGATTCATGTGTTATTATGCTCAATTTACAGATGAGGAGTTGAAGCTCAGAAAAATGACAGTAGTTGAAAAGAGTTGCTGACGAGGAATGATGTTTGTATATGATAATTACATGGGATAGATTTAGAGACTCCATCAACAACTCAAATTAAGTTTTAGTGTGTTTGGATGTTCTTATATGCTCCTCTATTGTGAACAAAAACTGACCTGCTGCCCTATTTTACTCTTTGAATTAACAGAAAATTAACATTTGCTGAGGACCTACTAGGAAGTGACTATTATTGAGCAACTTTTATGCCTTAGGTAATCTCCATAAGGTATTATGACATACATCTTATGAAAAACTAGCTCAGAGAGGATTCCCCACCAAGAAGTGTAAAAACCATGTTTTGCCTTCTAAATCCGAAAGCATTATCTGTTCTATTTGCTACCCAGGAGATACCAACATTAACTCCCTATTGATATGTTTGAATACCTTCTTGAACTTTGGGACCTCCAAAATTTTTCCTCTTTTACGTTCAGTGCTATTTCCTTTTATAAGTCTTACTTTAGATGTTGTTCTAAGGAAATTTATTTCCTTTTCCGCTCTCCAAATGTATGGCACCCATTCATGTTCTAGTAAGACTCTTGTTCTTTAAGCTGAAATACCTTCTGTCCTCTGCTTACCCATCAAATCCTGTTTCTTCTCCAAAGCCAGGTTTACTCCCCCTCATTCATGATCACTTTGTCTATGATTATATCTCAGTCTCCCTTCCCTTATTTCCTAGTGTTATGGATTGGATATGAGGTGCCCTTCAAAACTCCTGTGCGAATGCAGGGGTGTTTGGAGGTGAAGTGATTGGATTGTGAAAGTCCAGCCTTGTTTGAATGGACTGACTGGGTGGTAGCTGTAGGCAAGTGGGGTGTGCTTGGTGAAGTTGGGTGGCTGGGGGTGTGCCCTGTGATCCCTCCCCAACCCTCTCTGCTTCCTGGACACCATGAGTGGAACAGGGCTCCTCTACACTCTACCGCCATGATGCTCTGCCTCATCTTGGTCCAGAGTAATAGACTTAGCAGACTACGGACTAAACCTCTGGAACAGTGAGCTGAAATCAACTTCCCCTCCTCTAAGTTGTTCTTGTGGGCATTTTGGTCATAGCAACATAAAGCTGGCTAATACACCTAGGGTACAGGCCACTTTGACTATGCTTCGTCATTCTGTCTTCTGATGGTTTCATGTTTGTGTTTTATTGCTACAACTAGACTGTAAAACCTGAATGGGGAGAAAGTCACATGCTTTGTTCTGTTCTGGCATAGTTCCAAGCTCAATTCAGTGTATAGACACTTATACATGCATGCTCAAATACATTCTTGGAAAAATAAATGAATAATTTATCTTTGGGTTCGGCCTCTGGGGCCATCTGTTTCACAGGCAGTCTCCCCTGTCACAAAAGAAATCCCTAACCCTAGAACTATAAAAAAAATTACAAGACAGTATTTTCATTTTTAGGAAACCAGCTAATTCATCCAGTATGGCTATTTATCACTTCAGGATAGGGATATTTCCCAAAGAATGAATAGTTAGGAAATTTGGTTATTGTGAGAACATCATAAAGTGTACTTACACAAACCTAGATGGTGTGGCCTATGGCACACCTAAGCTGTACGGTACAGCCTGTTGCTCCTAGGCCACCACCTGCACAGCACCTCGCTGTACTGAGTACTGAATGCAATTGTAACACACAGTGTTTGTTCATCTAAACATATTCAAGCATGGAAAAAGTACAGGGAAAATACTGGGCAACAGGAATTTTTCAGTTTTAGTATAATCTGACATTGATTACTGTTATGAAGTGACTGTATTTGCAGGTCTGCTGATTTCAAGGACAACAGTCTTGCCCAGGTTTTCATGATCTCAGTGGACTTACCTGTTTAAGATGTTCACTGAGGGCAATTCTCAAGCTGCCGTTCCTTCTGTTTAACATCTCGCAGGTCATGAGGGTGTAGAAGATTGCAGTGCACACCAAGGGCATGCAGAAATAAAACCCAAAGAGCCACCAGTCCTTCACATCTTGGTAGAGCTGTATAGTGAAGAGAAGGGAGAAAAAAGGAGGGACACAGTAACATAGGTTAACAGTGCCTCTGGGAGCTCCATGAATTTGCATATTCATGACCTCTGCCTGTAGTGAAGGGCTTGGGAGCTCTGTTCAAAGCTCATTAACCTGCCAGCTTCCTGGTGTACACCTGTAATCCCTGTAGCTTAGGAGGCTGGAGGATTGCAAGTTCAAAGGCAGCTTCAACAACTTAGCCCCTAAGCAACTTAACAAGACCCTGTCTCAAAATAAAATATAAAAAGAAAGAGCTGGGGGGCTGGAGCGGTGGCTCAGTGGTTACCGTGCTTGCCTGGCATGCATGAGGATGCAGGTTTGAACTGGGGTTCAGAGTGTCTAAGCAATGAAAGCTGCATGAGAAACTAAATAAAATAGATTCTCTATAAAAAAAGAAGAAAGGGCTGGGAATGTAGTTCAGTGGTTAAGTGCCCCTGGGTTCAATCCCTGGTAAAATAAACAACAAATAAACAAACAAGAAAACTCAAAACTCAATTAACTTTGAAACTCCAGAAATTATCCTGGCTTGACACTAGCACATAAAGAAACTACATATTAAAAATACTATCCTGACAGATCATTTTTATAAGCTGAAGTTGGTTTGTTACACAAAGAGCCCTAATCAATAAAAAGAACACCCTTCCTAGGTTTATAAAACATATTCATTGATGAGCCTCAAAATTTTGTTAGTGCCTGGTTGACTTGATTATTGTAGTTAAAGTGCACTTAATGTTTATGTCTTGTTTGGAAACAGGGAAGGTTCTGCAGGGCTTATCTGTGGAGCTTTGGTTAATGGGAGTTAACCCTTTGCTTGGTATGCCAGCTATGTGACCCCGAAGCCAGACTGTTTGAGCCATCAATGAAAATACTCTCTCCCTCTTTTAATACTTACCACCTGGAAACTATTGAGGCAGCATACCTTATCTGAAGGCCTACGTAGCAAGCTCTCCCTGTGGGCAAGGGTTGGTAAAGACCAACATCACTCAGCTTTATGTCTTCTTTGAAGGAGCAAACTTAATACTTCATAAAAATGAAAGTTGGCAAATGACATTCACATTTTTCTTCCCACTAAATTAACCACCAACTTGGGAAGAAACACTTTTTCCTTCCTTACAATGTTGCTCCAGACTGTTTATTTATTAAGGATAATACAGCCTCCTGTAATATTTCCCACAGTTAAAAAATAATCGTGCTGCCCTGTGAACTGCTGGATAGTTTCTGAATATAGAAAGGAGCCCAGTGGGCTACATTTACAATATGTCTATTAAAGTGATCTAAAAATGGTTCCCGAAGAAAAACAGTTCAGGCAGGGGTTCTTAACTATTTCTGTGCCACAAACAACTTTGGAAGTCTGATGAATGCTATAGTCTATTTTGAGAACAACATTCTCTTTCTTTTTCTCTTTTTCATCTATTTTTTTGGGTGTGGGAGAATTACAGGGGGCTGAACCCAGGGGTGCCCTACCATGAGCTATGCCCCAGGTCCCCCTTTTAAGAGAGAGACAGTGAGAGATAGATATAGAGAGAAAGAATCAATTTTTATTTAGTTTTTCATGTGACCCTCGTTGCTCAGACACCTTGTTGTGTACGTGGTGCTGGGGTTTGAACTCATGTCTTTGCTCATGCCAGGCAAGTGCTGTAACTGTAGTGCCACTGCTCCAGCCCACCGCAGCCCTTTTGATATTTTATTTTGAGATAGGGTCTTGCTAAGTTGCCCAGGCTGGTGTTGAACTTGGATTCCTCCTGCCTCAGCCAACTGAGTCAGTGGAACTACAGGTGCCTGTCACCATGTCTGGCTGAGAACAATATTCTTCAGGCATAAAGTAAAATAGATATGATTTCAATGGTGACCAATTACACGGCAACATGGCTATAAAGACATTAAACATAAAATTCAGATATGACTTTTTTTTATCAACAAATTAAATAACAAACTTATTGGTGACTGATAATGTTGAAGCAGTGTTGTGCATAAACAAGATTTTAAGATGTTACGGGTGTGATGCACTGTGAAAATGTCTGCTATTTCTTATAGTGAAAAAAGTCAGGACACCTTAAATACCATTGTGGTTGACTGAGTCACATTCACAATTGAAGTAAATGATAAATTGCAGTTAGCAGTTAGTGAAAACAAACACAATTTCTTTTCCATCCAAGCTCACAGACTCCTGGTTAAGTACAAACTCCCAAAGGAGTTAGTGTACCTAGTTAGGATTATACAAAGATTTTCTTATATCCATATATTACTGAAGGATTTTAGTTCCAAATTAAAAAAGAAATCGGAAGGACTCTCTCTCTCTCTCTCTTTTTTTTTTTTTTTTTTTTGAAGTACAACACAAATATTCCTTTGAGCCCTTGTTAGTAGCTCCTCTTTCTGGATGCATTGCTGACTGGTGTGAATGACCCAGAGTTCTGCAGCTGCAGAGGGTCTGGAAGCTGACCCCTGAGAGGGCTGGATGCCCCCTGCCTCCACCATGGCACAATCCTACTGAGAAAGGGGTCACATATTTCTTTTGAAATGATGTCATCAGCAAGGGATTGGAGGGGACCTCATGTCAGTCTAGGGTAAAGCAACACTGAGCAGAAGAGTGAAAAAAAGGTGACATAAGAAAAAAAAAAAAGACTTTAGACTTGTAATGAACTCTAAGATATGTCAGCTCAACTCATACCCTTTTGCGGCAACCTTTGAGGCCACCCCTGCCTGCATGGTGGCTTCCCTTTGCTTTATCAATTCTACAGGAGACTCAGTCTTTATGGAGTTAACACCTCATTTTGTCCAGCTCCTGTGATTAGTTAACACCTTCTTATACAGAGCCTCTCTTCTTTCTTGCTTTTGTCTGAAATATCTAGATCACTTATTCACACTGCCAAAATCTGATAACCTTCTACTGTCTTGTTTTCATTGGGAAAACTGACCTGATTTTTAAAAAAAAAAAAGCAGATAAACAGAAGACTTCAATTTTAAAGTCACCAGTTTACAATCTTAAAAAGTTTTCCTGGCCACTTAATTTTAAAAGAAGAATTACCAAACAAGACAACTGATCAATTGTAAAACTTCAGATTTTTGAATTTTCCAGCTTAGGAAAGCATATCTTGAAATGTCTGTAAATGATTACATGTGGAATCTGAGCTTTGAGAAGCTTACATCAAAGCACTAAATTATGCTGATTTAAAAGAAATAGTTATCCTTTTGGTTCTCCTAATTCACATGTGACTAGTTTTGCAAAGGAAATATGCATTTTAAACATGTTTCCAAATACACTCAGTCATGTACTTAATGTGTCCGGGTGTATTGAACAAAAACTGAGTTTGTTAAACTAATACAGTCTTTTTAAAAGTTCTGCAAGTTTATATTATTTGTAAATCAGATGTAGAATCCATGTTAACATAAACACATATAAGTACTACTCCTTGAAGTTAGTATACAATCTTTTTTTTTAAAATGTAGTCCCTCTTTTTAGTAAATAGGCTTTAGAATTCTTAGTTTTTTGGGTTCCAGTTATAGAGATGCATGCCTGGGATCCCAGCAGCTCAGGATGCTGAGGCAGGAGGATCACAAGTTCAAAGTCAGCCTCAGCAACTTGGCAAGGCCCTGAGCAAGTTAGCGAGATCATGTCTCAAAAAAATAAAAATGGCTGGAGATGTGGCTCAGTGGCTAAGCATCCCTGGGTTCAATCCCTGGTACCACCACCACCACCACCAACGACAACAAAAGAAAACAAGAATTATTAGTTGTTTGGTACAGAATAACAGTTGTGTCTGCAATTGTGCTAAATGCAAGAGAGAGAAGCAAAGCAGCTGTTCTGTTCAATGAGCCAAACACGATTTTAGCATCTCTTTCCCTGCAACTGAAGGATGTGTGACTAACTGACAGGGTAAAGCACACCCACATTGTGGAAATGTCAACAAGTTTTAAGAAGTGAAGTATAAAGATTCCAGCCTCCAGTTAATTCCTTAATTCCTTTTAACTTTTGGTAAATTTTAAAATTTAGCAAGCTTAGTAAATCATAAAAACTATCAGTACCTCCATGAACTTTGATGTGGCATTGAGCATACAGGTTCTGTGCTGCTCACCCTTGTATTCAAAGGGCACCATGACAAAGCCTATTGCTTCAGGGATGGCCAGGATAAAAGAAAGGATCCAGATGGAGACAATTTCAATGGCAGTAATCAAGGGAATCCCAATTCCTTGAACACGACTCCAGGAGGCAACTGCTCTGTACCTGGAAGAAAGAAAGAAAGAAGAAGGAAGGAAGAAGGGGTGATAAAATAAATTTACTATGATATGTAAAATTTTTTCAATTAAACACAAATAATAAATGCTGGAAAGGTCTTCTTTTTGGCCAATGACCAACCATCCATTGGCTTTTTAGAAATTTTCTGTGAGGTTTTTTTTTTTTTTTTGGGGGGGGGCAGTAGGAATTGAGCCCAGGGGCACTTAACAACTGGGCCACATCCCCAGCCTGTTTTATTTTTTAATTTGGATACAAGATCTTGCTAAGTAACTGAAGCTGGCTTTGAACTTGTAGTCCCCCTGCCTCAGCCTCCTGAGTCCCTCTTACAGATGTACCACTATGCCTGGCTTCTGTGAGTCTTGATGTGAAAAACAAGTGGGGCCATTAGGAGTTCCACCCATTTGGAAACCAATTGCCAGCCAGGCCTGAGTCTGAAATCTGTTTTTGAGTTCCAGTGAGATCCTGAGGGAGTTTCGAATGTGATGGTGACAGGTAGGCAGGTGCACGTGTTTTAAGCTAGGGAAGTTAGATGATACAAAGGGAAGTGAAAGCACTTGTTGTAGTAATATCTTATTCCTCTTTATATATTAAAAAGAAAACTTAATCTTTAGGATATACAATCTAATAGAAAAGAAAGGTTCATACAGAGTACAGGATATAAATGTAACCAAACAATTATTTCAATCAAAAAATTCTCTGGTATTATGAAATTATGTTTACTTTATTTTTTACTTTTCATGGTTTTCTGATAATAATCAAACTTAAATGCTAAGTCTAAAGAAAGTCTGGTTTAGAAACTCTGCTCTTTGACCTGATATGATGGTCTGATGCTAACTGCTTTCAGACTTACTATTAAGAAAAGACCTGTGATGTGCCATGGTATTTTTTGTGGCTTCATTCTTGAAATTCTTGTTGCTATTGTAATGGAAAGAGAACATTTTCTTTTACAGCTTTCATTAGATAATGACAGGAGGCTGAAAAGCAGACCAACACATTGGAATCAGGTGCATGTGGGTTTGCAGGACACGCAACTTACTGTAGAAGATTAAGCAATTAAGCCAAGGCAACATGTGCTACCCATAGCCACCAAGAGGAGCCCCTACCACTTGTATTTCGTTCTCTGTCCCAGGACGTCTGAGAAAACACAATTCTAGGAATTAGGCTGCTTAGTTCTTCACTAGAACCACTCAGATTAGAACCTACAGATTTATATATAGTTCAATTTGCTGGAGAAAGTTATTGAACAAGATTTTTTTTAAGATTGGTATATGATAAAAAATCTCCAGAAAAAGTCCACATTAGCTCAGAATGTAATAAAATACAGCTATGCAAACAGACCAAAAAAAAAATATCCTTTTACGATACAGCCAAGATTACACTTTAGAATTTCTGATTATTTCCAGTGAGATAATGCTTGCTATTTGTCTTGCCCTCTGGTTCTATTTACTTTTCTTTGTTGCCTTATTGAACTGGCAGCCTGATGTCCAGTAAAAGAAAAAAGGGGTGGAGATGGGATGTCAGTACTGCAAGGCTGTCAACTGAGTTACAACTATTTTTTTTTCTTCCTTTCCATAAATTCAATTAGGTCATTAAAATAAAACACTTTATCTCATCAGATGGTAAGAAAGCCAGATTTCTCAGCTGGGATTTGGGGTGGAAGGTTGTTTAGGTAAGTAAATGTGGCTAACACGTTTTTTATGATGAATGTGTTTGGAAACCGTTTTCATTTTATAATGTGTCATGAGTTCCCAGAATAGTATACACTGTCATGGCTTAGATAAGTGTCCCCCAAAGGCCCAGGTGCCAAAGCTTGGTCACTAGCCTGTGGTGCTGTTGAGAGGTGGTGGAGCCTTTAAGAGGTGGGGCCCTGTGGGAGGAAGTTAGGTCACTGGGGGCGTGCCATTACAGAGAATTGTGGGGTGCCATTCCCTTCCTTTTTCTCTTTGCTTCCTGGCTGCCTTTAGTGTGTGGTGTTGGTGTGCCACACATTCCCACCATGTGCTGTCCTCACCATGAGCCCAAAGGCAAAGGGCCAACCAACAGTGGACAGAAGCCTCCCAAACTGTGAGCCTAAATAAATTTTTCCTCCTTGAAAGTTGATCATCTCAGGTGTTTTATAACAGTGATGGAAAGCTGACCAACGCAGCTTAATCTAATGCAAATTCAACGTTTTAATATGTGTAGAAGTAATATTTAGTGTCTAGTTTGCCAAATGGTTGAAAATCAGTCTGGTCATTTATTAACTCATATCCTGGGGAATGAGCACATTTTCCATTTGTAATCCCACTAATCTTGATAACATCTTCATGAGATAAGGAGAAAAAAAACCCATAAGAGCAATTAGAAACAATCATTTTTGATGATGGATGTGAGAAAAGGTGTGGAAAATGTGAAATCCTGGGTGTTCCAAAACTGATTTCTTTTTGGAAGCTAATGACATAATACATACCTACACAAATATGCTCTTACCAGTGTGCTTACAAACAGCCTTTAATTTAATTGATATATATATATATATATATACACACACATGTACATAATACATAAAATATATGTATGACATCTTTAGTTATCACAGAAAATCTGCACCATAGAGCTAAGCACCAAAAACTGACATTCCAGAAAGAACCCCTCCTCTCTGAAATACTTTCTTCACTTGGCTTCTACCATGTTCTCTTTCTTTTACTCCTGCCTTATTGTACTATCTCAAAATTCTTAGCATTGGATTTTTCCTAAGTCTTAGTCCTTGGATGTCTTCTTTGTCTACATACACTCTCTCTCAGTGGTCTTATCTAATCTTATGGCTTTAGTATCTTTTAAACAATTTCTATGCTGATGATTCCCAAATTTAAAACTCTATGGAACTTCACCTGTAACTCTAGACTTATATATCCAATTGGCAACTTGGGAGTTCCATTAGAACACCTAATGCCCATCCAAATGTACTCAAACTAGTCTTTTCTGCATTGTTTATCTTCTTAGGCCCAAAACCTTGGCATTCATCGTCACTCCTCTTTCAATCATTTTGCAAATCCTGCCACATCTTTCTTCAAGATCTATTCAAATGTACCTGCTTCTCATCATCTCACCGCTGCCATTCTGCCTGGATTATTGCAATAGCTTCCTGACTGGTCTTGCTGCATCTGCCTTCCCACAGCCCACCTTGGGTACAGCCATGGGAAAGCCTCTTAACTCAGATTAGGGCACACTCTGCTCAAAATCTTCCAGTGATTTTCTATCCTCTGGGAGAACCTTCAAGGTATCCGTGGGAGCTGCTGCTGTTCCACCTTTGGGTCTTCACTCAATTGTATGCTTTCATGAAAGCCTTCCCTGCACATCCTACTTACAACCTCTAGCTCCTTTTCCAGAATTACTCTGTCTTGCTCATCCCGATTTATTTTTCTCCATAGCACTCACTACTATGTGAAATACC
This sequence comes from Aplodontia rufa, assembly GCA_004027875.1. NCBI lineage: Eukaryota > Metazoa > Chordata > Mammalia > Rodentia > Aplodontiidae > Aplodontia > Aplodontia rufa. The sequence continues at coordinate 21,742 of PVKS010015755.1, forward strand.
AAATGGTTAATTGATTGATTTTGTTTATTGTCTATGCTAATACTCCTTTTAGAATCTAAGGTCCATGAGGGAAGGTACATAGCCTAGGTACCCAATAAATATCTGCTGAATAGAATGTCTTTGTTGTTGAGATGATTTGTTTCCTTACCATGTATTTTCCTCAGTTCATTGGCCAAAACCAGCAGCACTGTATATTCTAAACAGATTCTTATTTTTCAAGCTAGATCTGAATTAGGCAAGAGATATAAAGCTAAAAGTTTTAGAAACTCAGAATCAAATAACTCAAAACCAAGGAGGGACCTTTGGGTTGATCTTTCTTCTCTACAGGTTGCAGATGGGATCCTGAGGACAGGGAACAGGAGGGCTGGCATGTTGCCACATCCTCTGCCTGCTCTCCAGTGAGCAAGGGGAGCCAGGAATAGGGCTCTGGTCTGCCGGCTCCCAGGGGAGCCTTTTCCCATTATATCATCTTGTTCCCTGTCACGTGTTATGCCAAAATGAAAGGATAAATTATATGTTTTATTTATGTAAAGATGTTTGTTACTATGTGTGTCTATAAATAGATTTTTTAACATATTTTCAAGGCCAGAGGCACTTAATGCTTTTTTTTTAATCTTTGAGGTATGGTCTGGAACAATCATTACAATTAAAATTTTTTTTTCATTAAATGAATTTTAAAACATTATATATAAAATAAAACTAAAATTCAAAAGATACCACTTCAACAAAATATTTTTAATTTTTCTTATTTCTTGTCCATTGCTATTCTTCTTCTTCTTTTTTTAAAGAGAGAGAGAAAGTGAAAGAGAAAGAGAGAGAGAGAGAATCAATTTTTATTTAGTTTTCATGTGGTTTTCATTGCTTAGACAATTAGTTGTGTACATGGTGCTGGAGTTTGAACCCATGTACTTACGCATGCCAGGCAAGCACTATAACTGCAGAGCCACTGCTCCAGCGCCCCCCACTTTTTCTTTTTTAAAGAGAGAGAGAGAGGGAAAGAGTGAGAAAGAGAAAGAGAGAATCAGTTTATTTAGTTTTTTATCTGGCTTCCGTTGCTGTGACACTTGTGTATGTGGTGCTGGTGTTTGAACCTGGGACCTTGTGCATACCAGGCAAGCACTCTAACTGCTGAGCCATGGTTCCAGCCCCTCCACTGCTATTTTTATAGGCATAGTTTGAATATATACTGTACTAATGAGTTATAATTTCATTTTAGCTTTATTTACATAGAAAAATACTCTCCCATGTTCTAGGGATAGCACTTATCAAATTAATATTGACACAGAATAAGATATTGATACAAATTATGTGACTTTTTCTCCTGTTTGCATCACTTCTAGTGTTTCTTTTTTTTTTTTTTTTCAGTGCTGAGGACGAAACTTGGGGCCTTGCGTGTGCTAGGCAAGCGCTCTGCCTCTGAGCTAAATCCCCAACCTCACTTCTACTGATTGTGAATAACATGCCCATAAGCATTTTTGTGCATACAGATTTTTTTCTCCTTCTGAGTGGTTTTCCTGGATTAATTATTTTGAGTGGGATTGCTTGATTAAGAGAATGCAAAATGGGCTCAGGTAGCTTTCAAAATGTTTTTAACAAGTTCCTGTGAATGAATGCTTTCTTGCATTGGAATTTAATAGCTTATTTTCAGTTTTGCCACTTTTAAAAGGAAAAGTGGAATTTCTATCTTTGCTTCTGCCCACCTCTAATTAATAGCAAGTGACCATTTGTAATGGTTGATTATGATTTATTTCTCTTACGTGACTGACAAACTTGATCATTATACAAGGTTTTGGAGTCAAAATACTAGCAAAAAGAGTCTTTTTTAATTTTTTAACCTTGGACTGTGTGAGTTTTCAAAATGTTTTTATTAGGGCATTATAGTTACACGTAATAGTGGGGTCACTTCAACGTAATCATACACACATGGAGTATAATTTGCTCTACTTCAGTCTCCAGTACTTCCTCTTTCCCTCCCTTCCTCCTTCCCCTGTTTCCTTTCCTCTCTTCAACAGGTCTTCCTATTTCTTATTTACTGTTTTGTTAATTGGTGCTTTATAGATATCCAAAAAGGAGAAACTCACGGTGGTATGTTCACCTGTGTACATAGCATGATGTGGTCAATTTCATTCCGCCCTTCTTCCCTTCACCTGGCCCTTCTCCCTTCCCTCATTTCCCCTTCCTCTACTCCACTGGTTTTGCTTCTGTTTTCATGGAGTCCACCTCTCACTTTATTTTGCTCTAACATCTGCATATGAGAAAAAGCATTTGACTTGACTTTCTCAGTCTGGCTTATTTCATTTAGCATAGTGGTCTCCAGTTCCATCCATTTACCAGCAAATGCCATAATTTCATTCTTCCTTATGACTGATTAAAACTCCATTGTGTATATATACAATATTTTCTTTACCCATTCATCTACTGATGGGCACCAGGGCTGGTTCCATAACTTAGCTATTGTGCATTGCACCACTATAAACACTGATGTGCTTGTGTGCTGATTTTAGTTCTTTTGGATAAATACCAGTGAGTGGGACACCTGGCTGTTATGATGGATCCATATCTAGTCTTTTGAGGAATCTCATAAGCAGGGGGAATCTTGATGAGAAACCAGATGTGTTGGATTAAAAGTGAACTGCAAAAGCTTTAACGCTTCTTCAGTTGAGTTCTTAAGTTGGACTGGCCTGCTACTGCTTCACTTGAGCAGTCAGAATACTTCGCTAGTTCCAGGCCTGGCCTCAAAAGGTGTGATAGTTTGCACACTGGAGCCCTGAGCCAGCTGGAGTCAAATGTTGCACTGAGACTATATAAGACGGAGATGAACTCTGCAGACCTCAGACTTCCAGCTGTCCCTGTCAAGGTGCCAGACTCGTGGATCTTAGACCCAGGAGGCAAGCTCAATGCCGGCTGAAATCTACCAGCAACCCTAATCAAAGTGACAAGGAGTAGAAGACTTGCCCAAATTCTTGACCCATCGCAGGGTGAGATATGATGAAATGTTTGTTTTAAACTAAGTTTGGGAGTAGTTTATCATCAAAGAGAAATGGGGTAGCATGCTAACCATTTGCCTGACCTTGACAATAGAATAAAATAAAAAGAGGAATAACTATGTGCAGCAGGAAAGAGACTAAAGTGAGATCCCAAGTTGCCCTGGCCAGCATTTGGCTTTGTCTCTGTCCAGTTCTGAGCTCTTCTTTTCTGGGTTGGCGTGTTCTTTCATGGCTTCACTTTTCTTCTGCAGCGATAGAAAAATCATAACACCAGGAGAATAAGAAGAAACCATCATGTACAAATCTAAATTAAAAAATGAGATTCTTTTTTTTTGGGGGGAAAATCATCTTCATGCTTCTTGAATTAGGATAATCCTTTGAGAATATCATAGAGACCACTGAACAATTATTTGAAATGACAGGTTGAAGAACTGACACCAGCTTTTGAGTTTAAAGCATATAAAACAAAGCTACCTTATTAGTGATCTTTTCCAGGTACCTAATTACACATCACTCTGGAACAGTTGTTAAAAGAGTTTTATCTTTTTACAGCCTCCTTCTCCAGACATCTTTTAACTCAAGTTGGAGCTGTTCTCAGGCCTGTTTTCGGTCTGCCTGTGTCATCATCTTCCACTTTACACATCACTGTTAACTTCACAAAGAACAGCATTGAAGCTCCCTTTTTTCTCTCCTCCCATGAACTTGTCACACGGAATTCAAGAAAACCCGTTTTAACTTTTAGTAATGCCTGACTCTTCATATTTTGGGGGGAAAGTTCATTCATTTTAATTTTTTTAACACACACACAGAGAATCAATTTTATTTATTTTTTCATCTGATTTTGGTTTTTCTGACACTTAGTTGTGTATGTGGTGCTAGGGTTTGAACCTGGGTCCTTGCACATTCCAGGACAACACTTTACCACTGAGCCACCGCTCCAGCCCCAGCCCCGAGTTCATTCATTTTAGAAGTATACTGCTTTAGGATTAAAAATTATTTCATTGATAAAGTCGGGCAGGTGTCAATTTTATTCCTAAATTTCTTCCTTCTTTTCCCAAAATTACTGCTTTATCTTTGTCAGAAGGGACTAAAGATATAAAATTAAAGGTAAATAAATAAAAGATAAATTTCAGGAGGAATTAAAACTGAGGCAAGCCCACAGTCGAGCAATGAAAGCTCATCCATGTGCTTTCTCTTACGGTCTTGTTTATTTTAGTCAAATTAAAACTGATGGTGAGAAAGCTGGAACTTTCCTTTGATCTTGCAGCGTTCTGTGATCATTGAGTGATTAATGAAGTACTAAAGTCTATAGAACTTAGATGTATAGTTTCTCTCATTGTCCCTCAAAACAACTCCAAGATGAGAAATTATTATTATATTTTTAAAATATCATAAAATTATGGGAACTCCTTTTCCTGAGCCATAATTTGATTCAACCCAGAAAATGAAAGAAGGGGATTTCACAAATGGCAAATTGTTTTGTAACTGGTTCCAATTTCCCTCTTTTTTTTTTTTTAAGATGGTTTTCTTTTTCAGTGGACTATTATCATGAAACCAAATGAAGACTCAAAACAAATGGTATCTTGTCTTTAGGAGTTAAGTGTGAATGATTCATTCTGTAGTGTAAAAGCTTTTGAAATAGAAATGTCAAATAGATTGCCCACAAATAGGGTCCCAATGCTTATCGTCATTGCTGAATGAAATGTAAAAATGGTCAAGAATGGATTTAGGGAACAAAGAATGATGGGTTGATCACCGCGCAAAAACCTCCTGGATTAATGCTGATTTTTGTGGGACTGGAATTTTAAAATGGTTCAACTCCTTGATCTAAGGTCAGACCAACTCATAATGAGATAGATTTTTGGTATGATAATTATTTTCCTTTTCCTAATGAAAATGACTCATTTCATTTGATATACAATAGATGGATTCAATGGAATACACAGCTCCTTTTCCTTCATGTGTGACATGGGGAGAGAAGGTGGTGTGGCTGAGGTGACCTTGTCATGTATGACCTAGCCTGCCCCTCCCCGCACCCCGGTGAGACTTCTGCCGAGGCTGAAGTTTAGTAAGAAGATCCTCTGAGATTCCCCCAAGAAAGAAAGAGGGAGAAGAAGAAAATTTTGAGGAGCAGCCTGGGCCTGTGGAGGGAGTGACAAATATTTTCCCCAGCTTACTGCTGTATTCATTTGTTTTTTAATTTTTTGAATGTTCTGAATTTTAACATTTTATCTCTTGAAATACATTTATAATTTTATTCAGAATTTCTACCATTTGTTTAAGTGCAGGAGGTCTTTCTTTTCCAGAGAGCAAAAGGATATTAGTGTGTTTTCTTCTCCTGCTTTATGGTTTGATTTTTTATGTTTGAGTATAGTGATTAGGAACGAAGACTACCTGCATTGTATTCCTGGCTCCAGTGACGGGTAGCCATGTGGCCTTGATTAACCTCATATGACCCCCGCTTCCCTCTCTGTAGAATGGGGAAAACAAAAGCACTATCTCAGTTGAGTTGAATACTTGCTCTTAAGTATTTTTATTAGGGTCTGCTACTTACTACTACTCAATAAATAGTAATTACTATGAATGTAATTATTGATATATAGCACCAGGTAAAACTTTAATATGCTTTTTTTTTTTTGCCAGATAGCTAAATAGAACACTTGTAAAAGAGTCCTTCCTGTCTCCATTATATTCAAAGTGACTTTAGCCTGTATTATATTCCTGTGTACTCTAAAACCTATTTCTGGTTTCCCCATTGATCTGTCATAGTATTCATGTCTATTCCACATTGTTTTAATCATTGTACCTTTATAATATTTAGCAATATTATACAGGAAGTACATATGTGTAGACATTGTTCTTTTTGTCAAATGTCATGATAATTTTCTCATTTCATTTCCCATGAGTTTTAGAATTATGTTAAACATTTTAATTAGATATGTTAATGAGAATATATTTATAAATATACACCTTGACAAGTACAGGAAAATTTTACTTGTACTAGCAGTGTTATAGATATAATTTAAAGCCTTTAATGTTTAGGTGATGGAACACTTTGGATGGCATGTATTCACACCAATCACCAATGTACCACTAGCACTTGATAATAATATAATTTTGGGGAAAAAGTGAATGAGGAAGGGATGCTTGGGACAGGACCATCAGAATGAGAATTATTAGTGAATCAGATGCAGGTCATCAGTGCTTTTTATGGAAACGGTCACAAGTGCCATATTCTGTTACTCAGTGGAAACTATACAGTGGTCACCTGTAGTATACTAGCATTATTATACAGTAGCCTTAACATCTGATGTGAACCTCAGGTTTTCCGACAAATCACTGTGATTCTTACTGATAGGTGATGGAATTCTTTCTGATCTTTGTGTTTAACCATTGCAATGAGAATATTTTTTCTGGACAGTACCAGTGCATTTGTAATAGAATTTTTTGGTGTGTATTAATTACAACAAATAAATGTATTTTTAATAATAATACTAAATATTTATTTTGTTTCAGTCATTATAGACATAAATTTATATTCAGAATACCATAATAATTTGTAACTACCAATGGAATGAGTAATTTTACATTTTAACTATGGTTTACATTTTACTCTGTTTTCCAGCTCACATGGTAGAAATAGAGTTATAAATGATAAATGACAGACTATCTGTAAATACCTGAGTGTTCTTAGAGTAGACTTTTTGTTTCTATTGTGATGGGACTCAAGTTCTCTGAGAAAGTGCTTGTCAGGGGTATGAGTTAGAAAAAATTGAAATAGCTTCTGAATTGTATGTATGGCTAATTGCATAACAATTAAATAGGACAATATACACACTGCATAACATTATATTAAGTATAATAGAGCCCTGTGGAATGCGTTATGAAGTTCCCAACTTCGTCATTTTATAATTCCTGCTGTGAAAATCTGAAGGTGAAGGAAAAAAGACCTGGAAATTCACAGAATTCAGAAGGGCCTCTTCAAAGAATTCTTAGCGGCCCTGTATGAGGATTCTGGAAAAGATTTAGAGGTGCTTAATGGATTTTTTCAATTGGATAAAGGAATATTGCTATTTGTGTCTTCTTTTTTAAATTATGAAGCATTTTAGGCATTCAAAAAAAAGCGTGGAGAAGAAATAAAAAATATTGTAATTTCCACTCAGCTCAAGCAATCAATCATTACACATATAATTGAATAGTATCTTCATTTTTATAATGATAAAATTATCATTTTAAGATGGGTTTACAGGGGCTGGAGCGGTGGCTCTGTGGTTGCGGTGGCTCTGTGGTTACGGCACTTGCCTGGCATTCGCGAGTACACGAGTTCAAACCCCAGCACCACGTACACAACAAAGTCTTGGAGCAATGAAAGCCACATGAAAAATTCAATAAAAAATGTTTCTCTCTCTCCCTCTTTCTCTAAAAAAAAAATAAAAAAATAAAATGAATTTACATGTCCTAGGGATTAACTTTTCACAAAGTTTATTCCATAATATATTCTTGTTGTTGTTGCCTTAAGGACTCCAGCTGCATATTATTGGCAAAATGTTCTAAGTGCCTGAGTCAAAAACGGCTAATGACCAGCAAATGTGTGCAGCAATCCTAAACAGCAGAGAAAAGATGATTAAAATTTTAATTTATTTGAAACCAGTAAACAACTGTTCTGGGCGCCAACTCTCATGACTTTTCTTTTTGAGAAAAATACATTTCTACACCCAACCCGTGAACAAAGGGAAAGACTGAATTACCTGTCAACACTAAGAGCGCAGAGATTGAGGACGGTGATCCCCACTGAGGACTTCTGCAGAAAGGGGAAGAGCTTGCAAAGAAATACGCCAAAGTCATTGTGGTCGAAAGGCCAGCGCCTAGCCAACAGCTGAAAAGAGGAGACGTGGCAGTTAGAAGTGGCAGAGCTGGCATGGAACACATGGGCACTTCCGCTTCTAACTACGTGCACCAACTCCTCAGTTTATTCCTTACTCTGTTTTCCAGCTCACATGGCAGAAATAGAGCATCACTAGCATTATTTTTTCTTTCATATTTTAAAGACTCAGCAATTTTTGGTCTGGAAAGAGATGGACAGTAAAATATGTTAGCATATATTATAATCATTCATATATTAACAGTAATATATTTAATAAATAATCTACCCATTATGTGCAATATACTGTATTAACTATATATTGTATAGTTTAAATGCATTAATGTACCTTATAGATGATATTGAAAGGAACAGAATAACAGAAGAGAGAAACCTTTGCTCTCGTATGAACTAGTCATGGCGCCAGATTTTCAAAATAGCAAAAGCTTGGGGTTTTAGGTGATAGCTTAACTGAGAAGCAGGCAGGGGTCCCTTATTGAACCGTATTAAACCACACGGAAAGCAAATTATCTCAACAAACAGCATTGAAAGATGATAGTATCTTCTGCCAAATAGCCAAAGCAGAAATGTCAGATTAGGAAAATACTGGAAACATGAAGTGGCATTGGACATGCTGATTTGCCATCTGGTTAGAACCTACATTTAACTTTCCATCTGTGTTTTTGTTTTTTTTTAAGAGAGAGGTCCAGTGAGAGAGAGAGAGAGAATCCGTTTTATTTAGTTTTTCATGTGGCTTTTGTTGCTCAGACACTTCATTGTGTACGTGGTGCTAGGGTTCGAACTCACGTACCCACATATGCCAGGCAAGTGCCATAACCACTGAGCCACTGCTCTAGCCCCTCCATCTGTGTTTAAGGGGCTCACTGCTTCATAGATGGGACACAAGTGGCTTTCTATTTAGGATTGAATTTCTTCTTATCATACAGGAGAATGTGGTAACTGTGATCTGTTTACAAGAAAATGTTATCTTTCATGTTGACAATTTAAAATCTTTGTCCCAAGGCAAGGGTGTCATTCTCTTTTGGCTGTGGTAACAGGAACAGTAGCTAATCAACTGTCCCTTTGACTTGCTGATATTTATCTATTTAGGTATCATACTAGAACATGGGCTTAAATAATTTCCCAGTTATCTGAAAGGAGGAGGGATGTCCTTGCTGAATATATGATGAATTTTCAAGGGTAAAATTGTATTGATTTCCTCTCTGATTTTTGCTCCATGATTCGGTACTCAAATTTACTCCATTCAATAGGAAAGACGATCCTACTAACTTGACAATCTTTTTTCTTCTATTTTCGCAAAGTATTTTTGTCATAGTAACTCTAAGTTGAGCTTTAAATTTCTCTTCTACCATTTCTGAAAGATTATGTGAGGTTGAATTTCATGGTCAGTGTAGTTACTAATGAGCCCATTAACGAGGTCAGAAAACCAGTAGTCCACAGGTACAAAATCACAATCTTGGACATTTTGAGAATTTAGTAACATAGGGATGTCTGTAATTTTGTTATTATGGCTTAGAACATATATAACTTAATTTCAGAGATGTTCCTTTTTTAGCTTTCTAGCATATTTCCTCTTCTTTTGAATAGTTTTCTAAAAGAAACTTATCCTTCATGCTTCTGATGTCTTCCTCATCTCACTATAACCAGTCTCAGTTAGTGTATTCTCAGAATTTCCAAATAAATTTTTGTCCAAAGACAACTACCAGGCTCTTTACAGAAACACTGTCCTAACTTCTGATGGTTTCATGAAGTCAATAAGCAATCATCTGTTGGTGACTGCTGGTTATTGATGTCTGTGAAAGCAAAGAAATAGAACACAATTTCCGGGATGAACCACATCTGTAAAGATAAGAAAACCTGAGGCAGGCGCGGTGGCACAGGCTTTTAATCCCAGTGGCTAGGGAGGCTGAGGCAGGAGGATCGCAAGTTCAAAGCCAGCACTCAGCAATGTAGTGAGGCCATAAGCCACTTAGTGAGACCCTGTCCCAAAATAAAAACTAAAAGGGCTGAGGATGTGGCCTAGTCATTAAGTGCCCCTGGGTTCAATCCTTGATACAAAAAAACAAAAAAAAAAAAAAAAAACAACAAAAAAAGAAAGACAAGAAAAGTTGAAAAATGATTGTTTATAGAATAAGAGTTTAGTATTTTGGCCCAGAATTGTAATTCTCCACTGAAGGCCACAGTGATGTAATTAGAACATGTAGGAGTTTTTATGGGCTGTGCTCTGAAATCGTTGAACTGTTACTGTTGCTCACTTCTGGAGACTAAGAGGATCCTGAAACCCACATGGATGGATTTCCCAAATAACACATCCAACAAAGAGAAGAAAAAAACAATGTTTCTTGCTTAATCAGGGAGACTCTGAAACTCTGTGAAGGTCTAAGTGATAAGTGCTCCAGAAAAACCGTAACAGGTTGGGGTTAGGTGTAAAGAAATGGAACTTAAATAAAGCACATCATGAACTGGGGAGCCCCAAAACAATGGCGGAACTGTCTTTCTTTGATGCAGACAGATGTGGTGGTGTAGGAGTGGTCCCGCCCCCCACCTGGTTCTCCTTGGGAATTATAGACCAAGAGCATATGGAATAAATCACTGGAGGGAATTTTTAGGGGTAACCTCATTCTACTTCCCTAACTTAAATCCACTTCATTCTGAAGATGGTAACTGTTCTAGTGCTGCCAGAAGAAAATTAGGCCCCTGCCTGTGGGCAACGTTCTTCCTCTCTCTGCCTTTCTTAATTCCGGAGCTCCTCTCTGGTTAAATGTAGTTTCCTCAAAGAGGTGGTCTGCTGTAGTTTGGTTTGTCAGTGTTCCTCCAATGCCCCACGTGTTGAAGGCTTGGTCCCCACCCATAGTATGATTGGGAGGTGGAGGAACCTGCAGGAGACAGGGCCTAGTTGAAGAAGTCAGGTCACTGGGGCCATGCCCTTGAAGGGGATAATGGGATCCTGGGCCTTCCTTTCCTCTCTCTTTGCCTCTCGTTGTCATGAGGCTAGTAGCTGTTTCTACCATGCACTTCCATCATGACATGCTTGACACGGGTTCAAAAGCAACAGGGCCAACTGACCATGGACGACCTAAACAAACCTTTCCTATTTATTCATTTGGTACTGGGGATTGAACCAGGAGGGCTCTACCACAGAACTACACCCTTAACCTTTTTTATTTTTAAATTTTGAGACAGGGTCTTGCTAAGTTGCCCAGGCTTTCCTTGAACTTGGGAAGTTCCTGTCTCAGCCTTCAGTCACTGGGATTACAGGTGTGTGCCACCACACTTGGTAAATTTTCCTTTTAAGGGCTGGAGCGGTGGCTCAGCGGTTTCAGCGCTTGCCTGGCAAGCACGAGGACCCGGGTTCAAACCCCAGCACCCACGTATACAACTGAGTGTTGGAGCAGCTAAGGCCATGTGAAAAACTAAATAAAGTTGTCTCTCTCTTTCTCTGTCTCTCTCACTGTCCCTCTCTCTTTAAAAAAAAAAAATTCCTTTTAAGTTGATTATCTCAGGTGTTTTGTTACAGTGATGAAAAGCTAACGCACCCTCTGTAACTACCTTATCTCATATAAGACCTACTTGTTAATTTCTTTCATGGAACCACTGTTGGAACAACCTTATATTTGAAGTCTCTTTTCAGCTCGCTCTGTTTTTTAGCAATAATACAAATATAAAAGAAGGGTGGGTGTCATAGATGCAAATAGTATATAGCTCACATGTTTTTCACTTAATTAGAAGTATTTTGGAGCATCTGAAAACTATTGGAATGCATCCTTTCTGTTATTCACTAGCACTTAAAGTTGAAAATGGGGGCTGGAGCGGTGGCTCAGCAGTTACAGTGCTTGCCTGGCATGCACGAATTCGCAGGTTCAAACCCCAGCACCACCTACACAACGAGGTCTCGGAGCAACAAAAGCCACATGAAAAACTAAATAAAAATTGTTTCTCTCTCTTTAAAAAAATAAAGTTGAAAATGTTTAAAATGTTGACAATTAAGCTGTATAAAAGTTTATGCAGTGAAAAGTCTATCTCCTTATTAAATAGGCCCCTAAATTTCCTGCCCAAATGCAACCACTGTTATTGTCAAGTGTATTCTTTCAGAAAACTTCCTGAGTGTATAAAAATGCCTTTTTTCAAACAAGTGGGAACATGTGGAAATAATACTTTTTAACAGTCATAATCTCTTTTTCTTAATTTTATGGGAAGCACTATGGTCTAATTAAAAGGTTTCAATTTTTAAAAATGCATTGATGAAACAATTAGGATATGCATTCACAAGTTATTATTGGTGATAATATCTAGGCCATGGAAAAATAACTAGTTAATTTCATTATTATCCATTTAATGAAAGTAAAAGCTTGTCTGACAAACTGACAAATCAAATGGGTTCAAAGGGTTATTCTGGCACCTTAGATAGTCATGGCGTATTTTTGCCATAAAAGGGTCTTTTCTGTGTAACCCTCATACTTTCCAAGGACATAATGTAGTACCTTGTGCATAGTAGGTGTTAAATAAATCCATGATTTCAACTCACAAATGAATCAAGGACTCTAACTTATTAATTCAGGATAATATTTTCAAGTTTTAAAATTACATTACACCAGTTTAACCCTGAAAATATATTCATCCTATAATTTAATTCCTATTTCAACATTTATTAGTGTCCCTATCTGGCATGGTGGTGCATGCCTATAATCCCAGCTACTCAGAAGGGTGAGGCAGGAGGATCACAAGTTCAAAGCCAGCCTCAGCAACAAAGTGAGGCCCAAAGCAATTTAACAACATCCTGTCTCAAAATAAAAAAATAAAAAGGGTTGAGGATGTGGCTAAGTGGTTAAGCACCCCTGGGTTCAATCCCTGGTACAAAGAGAAAAAAAAAAAGGAAAGAAAACATTTATTTGTGTCCCCAAAGCAACTTTATATCTACCACTATATTTAGTAGAAAGCAATAACTCACTTAATTGGGCCTTTAAAAAATGTGCAATGTACCTGTTCATGTTGGTTTTCTGGATCATACCTGACAACCACAGAGTAAACAAAATGCCTTTCTTGTCCAGTAGTTGGTATGAAATTTATGCCCTGAAGATCGTGTCCTCACTAGCGGCAAATTGCCTGAATCCTTGCTGCAGGAGGATTTACTTTTTCCTTTGCACCCAGTGCCCCAGAGCTTACCTTTCATTGTTCTTTAGCTTATTATACATCCCAAGGCTGTGCGCTAATAGGAACTCTCCCAAGTACTAGTTCTTAGTCTTGAATGTATATAAGAATTACTTAGGGAGCTTTTAGGATTGTGCCTGAGCCACGACCCTAGACCAGTGCTTATTAACCACAAGTAATTTTTCCCCTGGAGACGCTTGACAGTGTCTGAGACACTTGGTTATTGCAATTAGAAGGGATCCTACTGACATCTGGAGGTAGAGACTGGGGACACCACTAAACATCTTGCAGTGCAGAAGAAGGCTCCTCAACAAATAATTATTCAATTCAAAATGTTAATAATGTTGAGATTTTGAAAAGAAAAAAAAAACCACATTCTTGACCCATTAAATTAAATAAAATTTGTGCCCCAAAGATTTGGAACACAAGCATCAGCAGTTTCTAAACCTGCCCAGGTGATTTCCCATATGCAGTCAAGGTTGCTGGTGATGCTCTGGAGCAGTGAGGTCTCAAGATTGAGCAGCAGAGAGTGACTTGGAGGGCTCATCGAAGCACAGATTGCTGCTCTGCATCCTCAGAGTTTCTGATTCCTTAGGTCTGTGGTGGGGACTGGAGATGTGCATTTTTGGAAAGTTCCCAGGTGGTACCAATGCTCCTGGTCTACCAACCATGCTATGAGAATCACTACTTCAGAGACACCACGATCAGCAAAATTGACAGCTGAGAACCAGATAGTACAAGACAAATAGAAGAAGTATACAAAGCGGTCACAAGAAAGAAATCCTTTTAGTAGTTTGGGGTCAGGGAGCTTCCATCTCATTTCCCTTTAGCAGTCTCTAAAGACATCAGTACATAAATTTAGTCTCAGTCCCAAAACAGGCACACTAGTGGCCCAGGCCTCACCATCCTGACACTACTTGTTCTTTCCCTATATTCAGGATAGGTTTTAAACTCTTGAGACTTAGGTACAAGAGTTCCCTCTTGCTGTGTGGCCTTGGATAAACCACTTAATCGCCGTAAGCCTCTGTTTCTGTAATAGCTAAGAGGGGGTGGTTCTCATTCCTGTCTTGCTGGTATGATGACCATTTGACAGTCTCAAGCAGGGCCAGGTAAATGAAAAAATTCTGAAAACTACATACACCACACAAATGCTATTTTGAATTGCTATAATTTGTAATCATAACTTTAAAAGTATCATTTATGTACAACTTAATGAATAAAAGGATAATACAAACAAATTTACCCCTCTTTATCTATTCCAGATGTTAATACCTCCTGCTACTCAATCCTATTATTTGGGTATTATTTTTGTTTTTGTCATGGTATCTTGGAATGCTAAAAAAAAATAAAAAAATTAAAAAAAGCTAGCGGCACATTTTCCTTCGTGCTAATTTTCCTCCTATGCCCTCTGGTGAATCTGAGGGATTCTCCTCTTCCCCTTCATCCCACCCCTCCCACCCTACACAGGCATGAGGGATTCATGAATATAGTCTATAAAAGCAAAAAAAATCTCTAAGTTAATAATAAAAAGTTCTCTCCCCTCAACAGGGACTATGGTCAAGTCACTTGAATTGGACACAACTGACCAGGTGCCGGTCTTCAGAAACTGAGGTTTCGGTATTTTCTTTCTTTCTGGGAGAGGGGCTGGGATGTAGAAGTTGGTGCATGGTTGAATCAGTAGTAAAAAAAACCATCTTCCACTAACACAGACGGAGATGATTACAAAGCCTGGGGTGCCCAGGGTGGGCATCAACTGAGAACATGCTGTCTGGCTATTGCAATTTTCAAATCAGATACTATAAAATAAATCACTTTGCATGACTGAGAATGTTGTTGCTCTCTTCCATTATGCTTTAATTGCTTCAGGATCGAGGCAGAGCTTTTATACAAATGTAATAAAAACTGTGGTTTCTATAATATCCATAAGCTTTCTACTTTGTCAGGCTCTTGCATTCTGAACAGGCTAAGAATTTGGAGAGTATGATAAATCTGGAGCATAGCAGTAGCCCCAGAACTGTTTCTGACTGGCCCTGGGCGCCCTCCATGACTTACGGGATGGAGAAGCCCTCCCTTTAATTAAAGCCAGTGACTTGGCTTAGCAGTTAAGAGCATGGGCCTGAAGCTATGTTCCTTGGATTGGACTGAATCTGAGCTCTGCCATCTGAGCTCGGCACGCTGGTTAAATTCTCTGCTTCTCAGTGTCCTCTATAAAACCATGAGTTATGGTCGCTGCCTCAGAGGATAACTGTGGGCCACAGAAGAGACAATCCCTATAAAGGGCTTAACAGAAGAAAGGATCCAGAAACGTGAACATCCACTGATGGCCTATGGTTTTCAGTCTCTACTTTTTATTCCCCTTTCTATCTGCGATGGTGTGTTAGATTTCCATCACTGTGACAAAATACTTGAGATTATCAAATTATAAAGTGGAGAATTCATGGTTTCAGTGCGTGGTCTTCTTGCCCCATTGCTTTTGGGGTTGTGGAGAGGCAGCACATCATGTGTGGTGGAGCAAGCTGCTCATCTCCTAGTGGACAGGAGGCGGAGAGAGAAGAGGAGAGGCCAAGGTACCATAATCCCTTCCGAAGGCATGACCCCAATTACCTAACTTCCACCCCCTTGGCCCCTTCTCTCAAAGTTTCCACCACCTCCCAATAATGTCCTAGGCTGGGGACCAACCCCTTAGCACTGGGCCTTTGGGGCACATAAAATCCAAACTGTAGCAAATGGTGAAAGAGGGTCAACCTGGTCACTAGGTGCAGAGTTATGGCAGAACTCACAAGAACGGAAGACCCAATTCTCAAGAAGTCCACTGCCTAGGAGATTAATAGAAATAAAGGCTCCCAAGGAAGCACTAAGCAATGTTTTGTGATTGCTGAACAGAAGAAGGTGATGTGGGCAATTGAGGACAAGAACAGGCTCAGGAGCTTGGCTGCTTTGTCCCTGGAATGATTCAGACACACTATTTCTCAATGAAAACTGCAATAAAAAGAATACCTATGCCACATGGCTGATGTGTTAAATGAATTAATGCATACAAAGTACTTAGGATGGGGTTTGACCCGCAGAAAAATCATAGTGTCTGCTTCTTTCTCCTCCGCTATTGTCTTGGAAGACAGAATTGTTGCTGCTCCTTGCTACCCACCTCTTATACTGTTGAGTATTTGACTATTTGGTGTTTTTAGTTTTTGCTGAGGTCTTAACATTCTCAAATCTGAAATATGTAGATGTTAATAACAACCAGGTGGGGGAAAAGAGGCGGGAGGGGGAGAGAGAGAGAGAGAGTATTTTTTTAAAGCTGGAATTCCAGAGTCATGAAGGATTTTTTTTCTTAGAGGAAAGACTGTTCACCTAAGACACGGACTTCTCCCTGGGAGTCTCAGCAACCTGAAGACCGGGAATCAAACAGAGTCTCTTTTTAATAATTCTGTTCACTGTAGGGATGTAAACCTAGAAGCAAAGGACTTGAGACTTCTACTTATTTTGCAAGTATAAAACCAAAAGATCATTGGATGGAGAGAATTAAATTTTAAAGCAGAAAAATTAAACATCCTTAATAATGAAATTACACACATTAGTGCCAAATGCATGTGTCAATACTTAAAGGTTTAGTTCATAACAGAAAGATTTTACGTTGGAAAGAAGGAACCGCGGCTTTTCCTGAATGGGGACAAGATTTTATACATATGTCTTGAGATGAGCCTTACATTTTTTTATAACAAAAAGCAAGCAGAATTAATTACAGAAAACGCGTGCTCTGGCCAGGACACACAATAAGACCTAAAACCCAATGGAAACATGTTCTCATTTATTTGAACCACCAGTCTTTATGGTATGCTTATTTAAATCAAATCAAACCAACAACAGGAGAAAACAAGGCAGAATAAAACAAAACAAGAGAGCAGAAATTCCCCAAATGTAGATTTAGGTAAGTAACCTCTCAAAACTTATCACTGATGAACAGGAAAAAAAGAAAACCAATGGCATGTTTGAGAACATGCGGTTTATTTATTGATTTAACGTCTAAATTCTTGAGAACTTGAGCTAGTTCTTTATCGTGTCATATGGTCACCATTATCCTATGTGTGAATGGAAACAAAGAGCCCATAAAGACATGGTCTGCAGCGTGAAGAAAATGATACCATATGTGTGTTTGGGGCAAAAATTCAGTTCGTGCTGTAGTTGACATGTGATCGTAAAGAAGATGGAGGGGATTTTGAATATTCCATAACAGAATTTCATTAGAGTATAAAACTTCATGATTTTTAACAGCAGAGGCATCAACTGAAATAGACAAACTCAAGTCGTCTAAGTTACTAGTGATGTTATGACACTACTCAAAGAATGACATGCATTTTAACAAGTCACCCATTAAAGTCTGAGAAGTCTGGCTGTCTTCTAGAGAAATGCCACATGTGGTGTAGAGAATATTAAAACCATAGAAGTTCCATTTACTGCCAAGAAGGGAGGGTGGAACATACTGGAAGGGAAGTTAGAAAACCTGGATTCCAGCTCGAGCTCTGTCGAGAATCTTTGAGCCTTGGTTCCCTCCTCTCTCAATTAAGAAATGCTGGGCTAGAGCAGGATCATACCTAACTCTGAAAGCTCTTAAACTGTATGATTGTTATTTCAGAATTCCAGTCTGTAACTGATTTCTCTGAAACTGTTAACCCAGTCTATCTTTAACCTAACCACTATCCTTTCCCCCGTTCTATCATTCTATATGGTTAATTTTACTTTCTCAATTCCTTCCTTTTCCTTCCTTTGTTTCTCCTCCTCTTCCTTTTCCTTCTCTTTCTTTCTTTGATTTATTTATTTATTGCCAGGGATTGAATCCAGGGGTGCTTTACCACTGGGCCACATCCCCAGCCCTTTTTATTGTTTTATTTTCAAACAAGGTCTTGCTAAGTTGTTTAGGACCATGCTAAATTACAGAGGCCAGCCTTGAAGTTGTGATCCTCCTGCTTTCGCCTCCAAATCACCAGGATTACAGGAGTGCACCGCAGTAACTGGCCCTCAATTTCTTTTCTGTTCTTTTCTTCAATGAGTTCTCTAGTCTTTCTTGCTTTTATTTGCCTATCCCAAAAGAATTAAACATGTCCAAACTTGTGAAGCTCCACAGATTGAAGTCAAAGGACTATTTATTTGCTTTGAACATATGACCAGTATTTTAGTACCCTCAAAGAAAAGCTGAAGTACATAGTAAATTTGTCCAGTGAGCAAAACACATTGCGTTGCAAAGGCAGTAGTGACTATTTATAAAGCACAGGAAAACGTATCAGTGAGCCAGCTTTTTTAAATAAGTTTCTAGTCAAGGATCTGTTATATAACATTCAGGCTTCTTAAAAAAAGTTTTGAGAATTAGTTGATATTACTTTATGTCTTATCATTTTGGAATAAGATAAAATCTAGGTTGTACTGGTCAATGGAGTTTAAGTTTACTTCTAGTCTTGATTTGTTTAATACATATATTCACATAACACTTGTACATAAATGTTCACTGAAGCATCATAATAGCAAAAAATTCCTGGAAATTATGCAAATATTTATCAAACAGTAAAAGGATAAACTAAATGCAGTATATCCACACAGTAGAATACTATGCGGCAACAGCAACTGAGCTGTGTATACATGCTCTAACACGGAGGAATCTTAACCACATATGCTAAGCAAAGGAGATTCGGAAGACCACACAGATGATTTTATGACTACGAAATGTACAGAAAAACTAAATATATAGAAACAGATTATTACTGGAGTCTGAGCGTGGGAGCAAGAATGAATTTTTGTTAAATTTTTTAAATTGAATTGCAGGTGACAGTTATATAGTTTTATAAATTTACTATAAATCTTTGCATTGCAGATGTACAGTGTGTGTATTAATGGTGTATAGAGCGTACCTCAATTAAGCTGTTAAAGAAGTCGGTGTCAATCATTCTGGTCTGACTCCACAAAATCAAACAAAACAAAAAGTAATGGAGAGTGAAACTGCAGGTGCCTTAGCCGGAGCCAGGGCAGTGGCATCGATGGTATGCTATTCTGTTCACTAAAATTTTGTTTCAAGGGCTGGAGCAGTAGCGCAGCAGTTGGAGTGCTTGCCAGGTGTGTGTGAGGACCCGGGTTCGAACCCCAGCACCACATGCAGAACTAAGTGTCGGAGCAATGAAAACCAGATGAAAAACTAAATGAAAGTTGACTCTCTCTCTCTCTCTCACTCTCTCTTTCTCACTGTCCCACTCTCTTAAACACTTTTTTGTTTTGAAAATAAAAACTTTATTAAAGTATTTATTCTGATATTTAATGGGTTTGTTTTATCTTCATGTGAATTAACACATAGTCTATAAATTCTCATTTTTCATTTGTGATATGGCATCAACAGATGTAACACACATAAACAGCAGTTTGGGAATCCTTGATAACTGTTAAGAATAGAAAGGAGTCCTGAGAAGAGAAATGTTGATCTAGTTCAATAATCATTTATTTTAAGGTTTGGAAAACTCTGAGGGTTGGAACTAAATAACTTACTCAAGGTCATAGGGACAATCTGAAGCATCTTTCTAATATTTTCAAGATTTTATTTTCTTTGCTGGCAGAGTTAAAAGTTTCAACCTGTATTTCTCTTCTTTCAAAATTAACAGTACACGGGGCTGGAGCGGTGGCTCAGTGGTTACGGTGCTTGCCTGGCATGTGCGAGTACATGGGTTCAAACCCCAGCACAACGTACACAACCAAGTGTCAGAGCAACGAAAGCCATGTGAAAAACTCAATAAAAATTGATTCTCTCTCGATCTCTTTCTCTCTTAAAAAAATAACAGTACACTAATCACATCTGTGAGAATGAATACAGTTTCTAAACTAATTTGTAACATAATGACTCCTTCAGATGAGATTCGGTGGCAGGCACTGGGATGGTTACTATAGGGACAGCCCAGTGTCCCGGTGAATGGGGAGCAGCTACACACAGGGGAATTCCTGGGTTTTTTCCTGCTATTCCTTGCTTCCTGCATGTTGGGATCTGTGTCTCCTCTGGTACTTTGCTTAGAGGCTGGGAGGAAGATTAGCATGTGGGGGTTATTCTTGTCACTTAGCTCAGTCAGGGAAAGACTGGGAGCTATGGTATTTAGACAGTTGAGTGAATTTTCTGTCTTCACCCATTCAGAATTGGCAGTTATTTTCAGCTAAAAATAAATAAATAAAAGCATGTGTGGGGATGGGGTGGGCAGACTTCAAAAAGTAGCAATTTTTAAATGTTTGAAAATAATAATGTATAATGGTGATTTACATTGTTCTCCAATTTTAAAATAACAAAACTAAATCTCTTAAAATGAATAGAAGACCAAATGAAAAATAGGAAAATTTCAAAACACTATTTTACTTACTGGAAAGTCAGTATTTTCTTCACAAATTTTTGAATTTTTATGTCAACTTCAAGCAGATGGGCAAATAAAATTGCACACTAAAAAGTAAAAATGAACTGGGCGTGGTGGTGCACTCCTGTAATCCCAGTGGCTCTGGAGGCTGAGGCAGGAGGAATGCAAATTCAAAGTCAGCCTCTGCAGTTTAGTGAGGACCTAAGCTACTTAGTGAGAGCCTGTCTCAAAATGAAAAGTAAAAGGGGCTGGAGATGTGCTTAGTTGGTTAAGTGCCCCTGGGTGGTTTAATCCCTAATGCCAAAAAAAAAAAAAAAAGAATTTTCCAAAAAATGTAACAGTCATGTTAATTTTTAAAAATACAGTGTTTAGATATTAGATTAAATACATATTCTTGAAGAGCTACTTGTCATTTTATCATCCCAGACATCTCTAACAGTGTTAAGCTGTGCTATTAGGTGACATCAACCCTGAGTTGTCACCATACATTTGTTGTCATTGAAGATTTCCATCTCAGTCCTCTACTACTGCCTGATTCCACAGACCAATGCAAGGGGTCTGGGCTGAGTTTGAATGTTAGCTTCTAGATTTTTCAATCTGAATTATGTGGGGAAAAAAATGGAAAGGGAAACTGGATGAAGTTCAGCTGGTACAATTCCCAAGACAGTTTTTGGAAGAAGCTTAACCCTTCTGCCCTGATGGATTCATCTTTTTTTCAATCTGAAACACCAAACAGCCATTCAAGTTGAAGGTGAAAATAATATCATTATATTTTGAGTATTTTTGCCATAAATTCTCTGGAAATCATTTTACTAAGCATTATCAATATAATAATTAGGATTCGTATGTTTGACAATTTTCAGGTGAATGAATTCTGAAATAATTAAGTGTATAGAAATCACTGACTTAGAAATATTCTTTTTTCTTTTATCTTTTTTTTGGTAATGGGTATGATCTCAGGGGTGCTTCACCACTGAGCCATATCTCTAACCCTTATTTTTTTATTTTGAGGCAGGGTCCCACTAAGTTTCTTAGAGCCTTGCTAGTTTTAAACTTGTGATCCTCCTGCCTCAGCCTCCTGAATCATTAGTATTATAGGCATGTGCCAACCTGCCCAGGTGAATTCACTGATTTAGGATGTATATCATTTTTGGAATAGGAAAATGTCATTAATTTTCTCCTGTATTTTCTTGAATTATTATTTTCTTCATTTTGAGTAAAAATGTATACATCTGCAAAAGTAAATGATACATTAAATTAGCATTGGGCATTTGATTCAGTGACCAATATACTTTCCAAAATTACTTTCCATTTTTTCCCACCATTTTTATAAGAAATCTTGGTATATAGGGAAAAAATACTCTTTCCCTGATATTTTATACTTAAAGATAATCCAAAGGAAAGAAAAATACCTAATCTCAAAATATGTTTAGAAGGTAGGGAAACAGGAACCCTTGTACAGTGCTGGTGGGCGTCCAAGCCACGGTCATGGGGTACTTTGGCAATATTTATGAAAGTAATAATACGCTCAACCTTTGACGTAGGGATCCTGTGTGTGGGAATTTCTCATATAACTATCCTTATACATATGACATACATATACATTTATAAATGTAGCACTGTCTGTAAAAGCAAAAGATTGGGACAATTGATTATATAAATTAGGACACTTCCACTTTGGATGCTATGAAACTAAAAAAAAAAATAAAGTAGTTTTGATAGTCAAAGATTGCTGCAATATATTGACAAATAAAAAAAGCAAGACACAGAACCTTCATAAGAAATGGAAGACAGAATAAGAATTTGTATTCAGATTTTCTTAGATTAGCTTGAAGAAACGTTGGAAGGATACAGAAAAATCTCACAAAGGTGATTCCCTGTGGAGGGTGGGGCGGGGAAACTGGGTGTCTTGCTTTTTTTTTTTTTCCTATGTGAACATATTCCCTATTCAAAAAAGGAAAAATAAGAATTTTTCTGATTTGTTGAATGCCAAAGGCATCACGTGTGGGAGTGTGTCCACTGCCAGTTTGGGAACTCTCCCTGCAAAGGCAGGCTTTGGTAGCGTACAGGTCATCTGAACAGAACGTGGAGATGTACCAAGGATCACAGGCCCTAGAAAATAACAGAAGGACAAGGATTGAGCCCCAAGGCACTTCTCCATTCATTCATGTAGCCAAAATTTCTGGCTAGGAAATAACTTTCTTAGACATCACAGCTCTAGTACCAGCTTTCTCTTCTGAGCCATTTCCACAAAGAAACTGAATGTTTATCACTTCATGAGGGTTCATCAGAGTTACTGCAAACAAGCGAGGAATTTCAAAACCACAGAAGTGAACTCTGGTATGGCAACTAAGAGGCTGTCTCTGCTACACTGGTGTGCAAGCAAGGCCGATTTTGAATGAAAGCTTCTAACATGAGAATAGCTCAGTGTTCGGGTTCTTTGGTCTCCTCTCACATGGTTGGAACTGTAGATGTTGACTCCTCACATCCTGAGAAGCTATGCTCCCTTCTTACCTGCCTCAGAGATGTGTGAGATGTCTTCTGCATGCTGGCTCAATCACGCAGTGAGTCCCCAGGGTCGATCCCCATCACCCAACTCTGCTTCCTTCCCTCCATCCCCTCTGGCTCGCTGACCTCTGCCCCCTCTCCCATATATATATATACTCAGGCACATAGTGTTAAATAAATGGAACGCATAGGTTTTCTTACTCCCTCCATCTTTCCCTGTGTTGCTTGGTCTTCCTTCCATTGTGGAAGAAACAGTTCCCTGGCCTTCTAGCATAGAGGGAAGAAAATTCACTTATTTTTAGTTATGACCATCTCATGTAATCAGTCCATCTAAAGAACTATGAAGTACAGCCACTTTTTTAATTGAAAAATTTCAAGTGTGTGAAATATTTTATCCTTTAAGATCTTTACAGAGTAATTATTTTTTTGGTATCAGATTTCCCTAAAATGAAAAGTTTTCTTCACTTTCTCCTTTTTCTTAACTGAAATAAAAATGGCTATACCAAAAGCTGCTTTTTTTTTTTTGAACAACCTTACACGATTTTAACAAAATAATATAAAATGTGTATAAAATGTGTAAATATTCTGGATATTGCAATTATCTCCAGGAGTGCCCCCCCCAATTACCCTCCCTTATCCCTCCCTTCCCTTTCCCTTTATAACTCTAAAAAAAAGATATTAGATTATAAAGCATTACATCTTATCTGGATTT
>PVKS010015756.1:0-12072 GCA_004027875.1 Aplodontia rufa
ACTTATGATCTGTTAAGTTCAGAATTCTTTCCAGACTCCTTACCTCATCACGATAAAGATTCTTCCAGGCCTTATTTTATTAGCAGGCTCAAGCATTGTTAATAAAAACATTTATTTTTTTATTTTATACAGAACACCCTGAATTCTGCATCATGACTTGATAGTCATCCAGGGGTTTACAGTGTGTCCATCTCAACAGTGTGGTTCTGGGGTTTGGGAATCCACACAAACACAGGCAGGAATTTTGAGGGAAAAGGGGCACAGCAGGAGTGTATCTCAATCCTTTCTCAAAAGTCAGTAAAGCATTCTGAGTCACTGAAAACCTGAGCAAACGGGGCTTCTAAAACAAACACTGTACTGCAAGCTCTTGGGGATGGGAAAAAGATGTTGATAAATAAGGGAACATTCTCTTGTGGCAGGAGATGAGAAAGGCAGGTTACTATTCTTTTGAGTGCCCCAGCCCTAGGAACTGATGTTTGAAGGATATCATAACCAATCTTGAATCATTTTTCTGTTCAAAAAGAAATGCTAGCAACCCTGGGACCAGACTATGAAGGAACTGATCATTCCTGAGCCCATATTCTATGCCCCACAGCATATTAACAGGAAAAAGAAGGTCAGTGTAGTGGCTCATGTCCCGTGGAAGTAAAAAGTTTAATTCACATTAAGCACTGATAAAGCCAAATGACTGGGAAACACCACAGATCTGACAGACCTGCTGAAAGAGGTCTCTGGTAGGGAATAAGAAGGAAAGGTCCAGAGCATCCTCAGTTCGAGGCACAGCAGGTACAGAAAGCCTGGAAGGAGGCATTAAAAGTAGTGGGAAACAAAACTCCCAGACTTAATTTTAATGGGATTTAAACGAAATAAAAAGAAACATTGGGTACCGGTCACAACAAATACCATGCCTTTATGGTCACCTGGCAGCATTAAAAAAAAAAAAAAGCCAAATTATGTCTAGCTACCCAATAGATCTTGCTAGGAAGTACTTGTGTACTTGGGAGACAGCTGACAATCCAACATGATTCCTATGGAAACAGAAGGGGCAGACTCCTGGCTTGCTGGCCTAGAAGGCTGGGCAGAATAAAAGCAAAAGCTCCAGAGTAATTGCAGATTCTTTTCAACCTGCTTTGACCCAGGAAGGAGGAGTCAGATGCTCACTCTAGAGAAGGTAGTGGGCCAAACCTAACCCATACCACATGCATTAGTCCTGGTTATCCTATAGTTGATGGGCAACTCTTACCAGGAAGGGAGGGGAGCTGGTTAGGGAAGAAGGGGTCACTTTTCATCTTTTAAAGTCTTAATTTATATTTTAGCATGAAATATATTTTCAGTGCCTCAGATACAATTTAACCTTAAATCTTTAAAGGCCCCCTGAAACAAAAGTATACTTTTTTTTTCCTTTCTTTTCTAAGCCTCCTTATCTTCTGGTAGTCAGTTTACCCCAGTCTCCCAATTTTACCCTGATTTAGAGTCCACAAACTTCATCAAACCATCTGTGCTCATGGACTTGGGCCTTTCTAAAGGGAAGCCTAGGGCTCGGCTCCAGATCAGCTGTGCCAGCACACCCAGTGCCCGTGACACTCCAAAGAGGACTGTGTAGTAATTCATCTCTGTCATGCCATAGTACTGTAAGATAGAAGAGAAAAAGGTTTTGTTAAAGATCCAGAAGCAGTGGCATGTATAATTCCAGGGTGACAGGATTCGTAGAGGCTGTTTCCCTTTGTTCTCCTAAGACTTGGCCCAGCCTTAAATAGAAATGACAAAGGTATGGCAAATGGGATTCTGAAAAGAAAGTAACTCCAGCCCACACCTCTGCCCTGGGCAATTTTATAAGAAGGTTTTGTGAAGGAAGAGAGAGATAAGAGTCCCCACTCTGACTAGGGAGTTGATTTTATATATAGCAGACAACAGTAGGATGTGGTACAAATGAGATGGAAAGTAGACCAGACTCACCTGGAGCAGCACCCCACTGTGAGCATCTACATTGGGCCAAGGATTCTTGGCTTTTCCTTGCTCTAAGAGGATATTGGGTACAATCTTGTACAGCTGAGCAACAAGCTTAAACATAGGGTCATTCGGCAGGTGTTTCAGAGCAAACTCTCGCTGACAGGAATATCGTGGATCTGTCTTCCTCAGTACTGCATGGCCATAGCCTGGGACAACCTATATGAGGTAAGGAAAAAAGATAATTGATATCCTCAGGTAGAAAATTTTTTCTAAGCACAGTGGTGCACATCTGTAATCCCAGCAACTCAGGAGGCTAAGGCAAGAGGATCCCAAGTTGGAGGCCAGCCTTGGTAACTTTGTAAGATCCTGTCTCAAAATAAAATAGATGTAGCTGAGAGGTAGAGTATCCCTGGGTTAAATCCCTACTACCACAAAATCAAAATAACAAATCAATAAAGACATTTTCCCCTAAATTTTTAGGGTAGACAAATAGGGAACTGTGACCATATGTATCTTATTTTCCTTCTTAATTCTTCCAAATTGCAGGACATAAACTTGGGAACTTACCCGTCCTGAATTGAGTGTGTTCCAGATGTAGTCTCTTAACTTTTCATCTGACACATCTTTGCCAACTTCCTTCTGTAGCTGTGTTAACCAAACAAGCACTTCCTATGGGTAATGTTTGAGGGAAAATAAGGAATGTCAATACATATCAGGAGAAAATGCTAAAATCAGAAACAAAGTATGGGGGCAAGAAAACCCTGGAGTAGAAAATAATAATCTTACCTGATTGGCCAGTCCATGTAGAGGCCCTGCCAGCCCATTCATGGCTGCAGCAAAGGACAGGTAAGGGTCTGAAAGGGCACTGCCCACCAAGTGGCTGGTATGGGCACTTACATTGCCACCTTCATGGTCACTGTGGTAAGATAAGGGAGAGCCAAGGGGAAAAAAAGATTAAAGAAACACAGACCTTGCTGATATTTTGTCACATCCTAGCCTAATTATGGGCTCACACCAGCCTATAGCCAGCCAATTATACCTAAGCTCTTATTAAAAAATACACTTAATCTCATTATCAGCTTTTGTTCCATAAGCCACAGAGAAAAAGAGTTATTGGTTGACAATAACGACCCTCTGCCCCAGTGATGGGGATGGAACCCAGGACTCTGAACCAGCTAGACAAATACCACCACTGAGCTATATCCCTGATCAGGTTCCCACTTTTAACAACAATGGCCAGAAGAGGGCGCTCCTGGAAAGCTGAAGGACCATCTACTGTTTGTAGTTAATTCCTTTTCCCAGAAGCACCACTTAATTCTTGCATGGTTATAGTAATTTCTCTAGATCTCTTGATCTTCCATTCTATACCCTTTTCTTCCTTTGTATCATCCCTTACAATACTTTTCCATTTATTTGATGAAAATCATCTGCATCTGTTCTCAGAAGGTAAGAACATTAAGGAGTTTTTAAAAAAATTTCCTACCATGCAGGAACCTAGTGTCTAGGGTTGTTGGGTCTGGCTCACCTGTGGATGGTGAGGTATAAGCGCATGAGCTCAGTGAACTGAGCATCAGTATAGCCTAACATGTTGGTGAAATTGTGGGACCAGTCCAGCTTAGAGTCAATGGCCCCAATACTGCTTCCCTCCCGGTAGAGATTTCGGTAGATCTTTGCAGCAACACAAGGTAGTTTTGCGATGAGATCCATACAATCTTCATATATTAACTGATGAGAGAAAAGAAAGATTGCGGGGGGGGGGTGTGTGTGAGAGAAATTATCACCAGATAATAAGAATTAGACAGGGATACTGTCTGTCCTCCACAAATTGGGCTATTTGGATTGGTGGTTATATATCGAATGTTTCCAAGTATGGAATAATGATAACCATTTATTAAATAAATTATTATGACTCAAACACTACATTGATTTGTAACATTATCTCACATACAAAAAAAAACCCCAATATTTACCATCCTACTAAATATATAATAACCACCATTTCAAATGATAGAACTGAGCGTTCAGTATTCAGTTACATGCCAAAGTCAGGATTAAACCCTGCTGTTTTATTATGATCTTTATTACTACAAGATGATTTACAACACCGAGGTGTTTTTTAATCTAGGGGCCTTTTGCAGCTAAGCAAGAATGCTCTACCACTAAGCTGTATCCTCAACCTTTTTATTTTTTATTTTAATAATCCTGTAAGGTAACATCTCTCTTCCCCCCACTTGTGGGAGTGCGGGGGATTATTGGGGACTGAACCCAGGGGTGCTTGATCACTAAGTTATAACCCCAACCCTTTTTATTTTTTATTTTGAGACAGGATCTAAGTTGCCCAGGCTAGCCTTAACTTGTGATTCTACTGCCTCAATTACAGATGTGTGGACACTGTTTCAGGCTAAAGCTTCTATTTTCTAAGTACTTACAATGTAACAGATTCTACGTAAGACATTTTATTTATTTTGTTTGTATTATTAATTTTTCTCTTTCTTTCTTCTTCTTCTTTTTTTTTTTTTTTGGTATTAGAGATTGAACCCAGGTCCACTGCCATTGAGCCACATCCCAAGCCCTTCCTTTTTTTATTTTGAGACAAAGTCTCACTAAGTTGCTTAGGGTCTTGCTTGCTGGCCTGGAGCTTACAATCCTCCTGGCTCAGCCTCCAAAGCCACTAGGATTACAGGCCTGCATCACCATAACTAGGTACATATCCCTCATTTTAAACATGAGGAAAGTGGGGCCAAGTTAGGTAAAATAACTTGCACATGGTCATTTATGTAGCTAAAAAGCATCATCTAGGTTAAACAATTTTTAACTCATAGCCACTTTTTTAAATTGACAAAAATTTTATACATATATTATGATGGGGATTGAAACCCAGGACCTCGCACATGCTAAGCAAGTGCTCCATAGGTGAGTTATATCCTTGACCCCCAAAATTACATATGCTTATAATATAAAAGATAGTCTGTATATAAATGTTACAAAATGTCTATACCAAATATCCATTATTATACACTTTTTTGCAGTGATAACTTTTTCTTAAAATTTTTTAAAAATTTATTATTATTATTTTTTTAAAGCGAGAACAGTGAGAGAGGGGGGAGGGAATCAATTTTCATTGAGTTTTTTCACATGGCCCTCATTGCTCTGACACTTAGTTGTATACGTGGGTGCTGGGGTTCGAACCTACGTTTAGCGCATGCTGGGCAAGCACCGTAACTGCCAAGCCACCGCTCCATCCCTGTCTTTTTTGTTTAAAGAGAGAGGGACAGTGAGAGAGAAAAAGAATCAATTTTATTTAGTTTTATATGAGGTTTTCATTACTCCAACACTTTGTTGTGTATGTGGTGCTGGGGTTTGAACTTGCATCCTTGTGCATGTGAAACAAGCTGCATAACTGCTGAGCCAATGCTCCAGCCGCCCCGGTGATAACTTAAAAAAAAAAAAAAACAGGGCTGGAGCAGTGGCTCAGCGGTTTTGGCGCTTGCCTGGCAAGCACGAGGACCCGGGTTCAAACCCCAGCACCACGTATACAACTGAGTGTTGGAGCAACCAAGGCCATGTGAAAAACTAAATAAAGTTGTTTCTCTCTTTCTCTGTCTCTCTCACTGTCCCTCTCTCTTAAAAATAAATAAATAAAAATAAACTTAAAAAAAAAAAAAAACAAAAAAAAAAACTCTTTCCTGGGACTGGAGAGGTGGCTCCGAAGTTACGGTGCTTGCCCAGCATGCACGAGTATGTGAGTTCAAACCCCAGCACCACGTACGTACACAACAAAGTCTCAGAGCAATAAAAGCTGCATGAAAAACTAAATAAAGATTGTTTCTCTTTTTCTCTCTGTCCCTCTCTTTAAAAAAACAAAACAAAAAACTCTTCTTAGCAATTTTCAACTAGTCTTTTTTTTTTTTTCTTTTAATGGAGAGAGTGACAGTGAGAGAGAGAGGGAAAGACAGAATCAACTTCATTTCGTTTTTCATGTGCCTTTTGTTGCTTGGACACTCTGTTGTGTATGTGGTGCTGGGGTTTGAACCTGCATACTCACACATGCTGGGCAAGCAAGTGCCGTAACTGCTCAGCCACTGCTCCAGCCCTTACACTACAGTCTTTTGTTTTTGGTACTGGAGATTGAACCTGGGAGCACTTAACTACCGAGCCACATCCTTAGCCCTTTCTACTTTACTTTGAGACAGAGTCTCACTAAGTTGCTTAGAACCTTGAAAAGTCGCTGAGACTGGCTTTTTTTTTTTTTTTAAAAGGGAGAGAGTAAGAGAAAAGAGAGAATCAATTTTATTTATTTTTTCATCTGGCCTTTGTTTCTCAAACACTTAGTTATGTATGTGGTGCTGGGGTTTGAACCTGGATCCTTGTGCACTCCAGGCAGTCCAATCGCTGACCCATCACTCCAGCCCCAAGACTGGCTTTGAACTTGTGATCCTTTGTCTCAGACTCCTAAGTCGCTGGGATTATAGGTACACGCCATAGCACAGCTCATCTACTGTCTTACTGTAGCACATTACTCGTTAACTTTAGTCACCATGTATATAATTGATCACTTGAACTTATTCCTCCTGCTGGTCATTTATTTCATCTATACCCTTACTCACGTTCCCCTCTCACCTCCTCCTAAATTAGTTTAAGAAAATTCCAGACATCATATATTTTAACATGCAAAGGCTGTGGATATAGCTCAACAGTAGAGCACTTGCCTACTACATGCACACAAGGCCCTGGGTTCAATCCCCAACACCACCAAAACAACAACAACAACAACAACAAAATAAAACAAAAAAACTGGGTACAGTGGCATAACCTGTAATCCCAGAAGAGCTCAGAAGGCTGAAGTAGGATCGCAAGATCAGCTCAGCGGTAAAGCACTTCTGGGTTTAATCATTGGTACTCCCCGCTCCAAAAAGAAGCTGGCCGTAGTGGTTCATGACTAATCCTAAAACTAAAGCCAGTCTCATCAATTTGGCCCTGGACAATTTACTGAGATCCTGTCTCAAAATAAAAAATTAAAAGGGCTTAGGGATATATAGTTCAGGGGCAAAGCATACCTGGGTTCAATTCATAGCATCAAAAACAAAATAAAACCCCCCAAAACCCCACCATGTACCTCCTTTAAAAATAATTTCTTGGGGATGGAGTGGTGGCTCTGCAGTTTCAGTGCTTGCCTGGCAAGCACGAGGACCCAGGTTCAAACCCCAGCACCACGTACACAATTAAGTGTTGGAGCAACTAAGGCCATGTGAAAACAAAAATAAAAGCTGTTTCTCTCTTTCTCTATCTCTCTCACTGTCCCTCTCTCTTTACAATAATAATAATAATAATAATTTCTCATAATCAAAATAAGAAATCTATGATATCACCTTAAAATGTTTAATAAATTCTTAATCAGTGCCATTAAACATCTTCTGAATATTCAAATTTCCCTGATTATTAAGTTCCTTCAACTTTCATTTGTTTGAATCAGGACTGAAATGTAGTCCTAAGGGCTGGAATGGTGGCTCAGCGGTTACAGCACTTGCCTGGCATGCCAAGGTCATGGGTTCAAACCCCAACAAAGTGTTGGGGCAATGAAAGTCATGTGAAAAACTAAGTAAAATTGATTCTTTTTCTCTTAAAAAAAAAAAAAAAAGAAAAAGAAAAGAAAGAAATGCAGTCTTTATACTGCAATTGTCCAACATATCCTAATTTAAGTCCCCTCTTCTGCTCTTCCTTATTCACTTACTTTGCAGAACTGGGGATCAAACAAAGGACCTCATTACATACCAGGAAAGCACTCACACCACTGAGCTACAGCCCTGGTTTATCCTGCAAATCTGTTTTGGGGTAATGGGAATTAAACTTGGGGGTGTTCTATCATTGAGCTACATCCTGGCCCTTTTTTAAATTTTTAGAAAGGGTCAAATAGAATTGCTTAGGCTGGCTTCAAAGTTGTGATCCTACTACCTTAGCCTCCTGAGTTAGCTGGGATTACAGGCAATGAGATACAGTATCTGGTTGACTCCCTTTTTGCGATGTTAATAACTTGCTTGAGGTTTGAGGGTCTCAATTTTATTTTCTCAAAGGAATTTTAAATTCCATTAGAAAAGGGACTGGTAGCCAGGACACCTATAATCCTAACAGCTAAGGGATGCTAAGGGAGGAGGATTCCAAGTTCAAAGCTAGCCTCAGCAACTAAAGGAGATCCTAAGCAACTTCGTGAGACCCTGCCTCAAAATAAAAAGGGCTGGGAATGTGGCTGTGTGGGTTAAGCTTTGAACCCAGGGCCTTGAGCATGCTAAGCAAGCACTTAACCACTGAGTTATATACCCTTAGTCTCTAGAACAGTTTTTTTTTTCTCTTTTCTTTTAAAGAAAGAGGGGTCAGTGAGAGAGAGAAAAAAAGAGAAGAGCAATTTTTATTTAGTTTTTCATGTGACTTCCATTCCTCCAAGACATTGTTGTGTACATGGTGCTGGGGTTTGAACTCTCGTACCTGCGCATGTCAGGCAAGTGCCATAACCACTGAGCCACTGCTCCAGCCCCTCTAGAAGTTTTAAACTATTAAACAAATCTGACAGAGAACTCCTACTTCCTTGATTCTTTTCTTTCTTCCACCTACCTATCCTTTCTTTCTTCCTTCTTTCCTCTCATGCTCTTTCTACTGGTGACTGAACCCAAGGGTTCTTTACCACTGAGCTCCCTTTTTTTTGCCTTTTTTTTTTTTTTTTTTTAAGAAAGAGGGACAGTGAGAGAGACAGAGAAAGAGAGAAACAACTTTATTTAGTTTTTCACATGGCCCTCGTTGCTCCAACACTTAGTTGTGTACGTGGTGCTGGGGTTTGAACCTGGGTCCTCTTGCTTGCCAGGCAAGCGCTGAAACCGCTGAGCCACCACTCCAGCCCCACTGAGCTCCCTTTTTATTTTGAGACAGGGACTTGCTAGTTGTTTAGGGCCTTGCTAAGTGCTGAGGCTGGTCTCAAACTTGGTGATCCTGCTGCCTCAGCCTCCTAAGTTGGTGGGATTACAGGTGTGCACCACTGCACCTGACTTATTTCTTTAATATGCTAAGAGTGAGGCTGTGGGGCTGGAGCGGTGGCTCGGTGGTTACAGTGCTTGCCCAGCATGTGCAAGTACACGGGTTCAAACCCCAGCACCCATGTAGGCAACTATGTCTCAAAGCAATGAAAGCCATGTGAAAAACTCAATAAAAAAGAAAATTGAGTCTTTCTGTCTCTCTCACTGTCCTTCTCTCCTAAAAAAAAAAAAAAAAGAGTGAGGCTGTGCATGATGGTACATGTCTGTAATCCAAGAGGCTTTGAATTTGCAATTCTCCTGCCTCAGCCTCCCAAGCCTCAACTTAGTAAGGCTATAAGCAACTTTTTGAGGCCCTGTCTCAAAAAAAAAAAAAAAAAAAAATCACATCTTCCTCACAGTTATTATAAGGATTACTTCAAATATGAATATAAAGTATTTAAGCATAATATCTACCATGTTTTCAGCAGCTGTCTGGTGTTAGAATGATGAATACAATTTTATTATGAGCAGCTTCAAAACCTACATATACCATTCATAGGCCTTTTCTTAAATTTTTTTTTTTTTTTTAAAGAAAGAGGGGACAGAGAGAGAAAGAGGGAAGTAATCATGTGATCTTCATTCCTCAGACACTTCGTAGTGTACGTGGTGCTGGGGTTTGAACTTACGTCCTCGCACTTGCCAGGCAAGCATTGTAACCACTGAGCCACCACTCTAGCCCCCCTTTTCTTAAATTTTATTTTATTTAAAGAGAGAGGGAGATACTGAGCAAGGAAGAGAGAATCAATTTTTATTTATTTTTCATCTGATTCTGGTTTCTCCGACACCCAGTTGTGTAGATGGTGCTGGAGTTTGAACTTGTGTCCTTGCACATGCCATGCAAGCACTCTAACTGCCGAGTCACCACTCCATTCATGGACCGTTAAGGAGGCATTACTAGCAAAACTTAAATCAGTTACTTCACAAATTTTACTAAATCTAACTCTTTTTTTTTTTTTTTTGTAGAGAGAGGGTCAGTGAGAGATTTTTTTTTTTTAAAAAGAGAAAAATCAGTTTTATTTATTTTTCATCTGGGCTCTGTTTCTCTGACATTCTGTTGTGTTCATGGTGCGAGAGTTCAAACTTGGGTCCTTGCATATGCCAGGCAAGTGCTACAACAGCTGAGCTACCACTGCAGGCTTGATAATCAATTTTATTTAGTTTTTCATGTGGTTTTCGTTGCTCTAACACTTACATTGTATAAGTGGTGCTAGGATTCGAACCTGCATCCTCATGAATGCCAGGCAAGCATTGTAACTGCTGAGCACCCACCACTTCAGCCCCTAAATCCAACATCTTTTGGCTTTCATTGTTCCAACACTTTGTTGCATATGTGGTGCTGGGGTTTGGACCCACATCTTTGCACATGCAAGGCAAGTGCTGTAATTGCTCAGCCACCCACTACTCCAGCCCCTAAATCCAAATCTTAATGTCACTTCATGATCAAACAGCTAACTGCATTATAGAAATCTCCCAGTCATGAGTGAAATGAAGTCACTCAAGAAGAGACTTAGAGGGGCTGGAGCAGTAGCTCAGCAGTTGAAGCACTTGCCTGGCATATGCAAGATCCAGGTTTGAAACACAGCACCACGTACATAACTGTCAGAAAACAAAGGCTAGAATAAAAAAATAAATAAAATCAAATCGCTCTTTAAAATAAAAAATTATTATTATTATTATTATTTAAATCAGAATTATATATATAAGCAGGGCTCAGTGTACACACTTGGGAGGCTAAGGCAGGAAGATTACAAGCTTGAGGCCAGCCTGGGCAACTGAGTGAGACCCTGCCTCAAAATAAAAAAGGCAACCAACATAATACTGTATCATACTAATTTACTTAAATAGGTCATAATAAAATTAGCCAAGACAAAGTACTGACCTGAAATGGCATGTCTAACCTTTGAGAGAGAGATAAAATGGCAGCAAAGGAGTATCAAGTACTATTAAAATAAAGCAGTTACTAGTGCTAATTTTTGTGTGCTAAAGGATACTCTCCAGAAGATCAGTAAAAAAAAATCCTGAAAAAAAAATTATTTTTCCTCCTCTGGATCAAACCGAGTTGCATTACACTACTGAGCTAAATTCCTCAGTCCTTTTTATTTTTTACTTTGAGACAGGATCTCACTAAATTGCTGAGGCTCGCCTCAAACTTGTAATTCTCCTGCCTCAGCCTCTTGAGTAGCTGGGATTATGGGCATGCGTCCCCTCACTTGGCTCTGAAATACATGTTTATCTCAAGACAGTTATCCTTGCATAAATCTCTCAAAGAGATGATTGCAAGACAAGCAATGGCTGTATATTGAAATAGAGGCAATAGTAAGAAAGAAGAACAAGATTCATTGCACAGTGACTCAGTAAAGATCAGTGTTAGGCATATAAAATATTTGGATGCCTGGGAAATTTCTTATAAGCTTCTATTATAAAATATGAAGAAACTGTTTCCCCCTCTTTTGTGGCAGTTAAGAAAAACAGGATTGTAAGTAGCAATAGGCACTTTTGGAACTCTTTCTTTTCTGTTTCCAAATTTTTTTTATTGGTACTTTATAGTTATACACAATGATGGAATTTGTTGCTACATATTTATACTGCACACACTATATCATTGTAATTTGATCAATATCATGTCTCATCACTTCCCCCTCCCTCCCTGCCTTCCACCCTGGGTCCCTTTTGGAAGTCAATTTCTAAAGGACGAATTTTAGAGTAGAATTTAGAATTTAATCTTATTTAATCTTTTCTGGTATAGTGACCTGCATAGATAACAATTACTTGACCATAATTTTTTTTTTTTTTAAAGAGACCGAGTACGCAAGTTCAAACCCCAGCACCACGTACACAACGAATTCTTGGAGCAATGAAAACTAAATAAAAATTGTTTCTCTATTTAAAAAAAAAAAAGAGAGAGAGAGAGAGACAGTGAATTGATTTTATTTAATTTTTCACATGGCTTTTGTTGCCCTGACACTTCATTGTGTACATGGTGCTGGAGTTTGAACCCGTGTCCTCCCACATGCCAGGCAAGCGCCATAACTGCTGAGCCACTACTCCAGCCCCTTGAATA
>PVKS010015756.1:21632-45533 GCA_004027875.1 Aplodontia rufa
TTTTTTTTAAAGAGAGAGGGACAGTGAGAGAGACAGAGAAAGAGAAAAACAACTTTATTAGAGTTTTTCACATAGCCTTTGTTGGTCCAACACTTAGCTGTGTACGTGGTGCTGGGGTTTGAACCCGGGTCCTCATGCTTGCCAGGCAAGCGCCGAAACCGCTGAGCCACCACTCCAGCCCCATGACCTAACTTTTAAGTCCCAGTTTTTGCATCTCTAAATGGTAATGAAGTCAATTTCAGAGCAGTTAAGTAAACTACATGAAGTAATTTATTTATATATATATTTTTCTTCTTTTCTTTTTAAGAGAGAGGGACACTGAGAGAGACAGAGAAAGAAAGAAACAACTTTATTTAGTTTTTCACATGGCCTTAGTTGCTCCAATACTCGGTTCTGTACGTGGTGCTGGGGTTTGAACTAGGTCCTCGTGCTTGCCAGGCAAGTGCCGAAACTGCTGAGCCACCGATCCAGCCCATATATATTTAAAAAGAGAGAGAGAGAGAGACAGTGAGAGAGGAGAGAATCAACTTTATTAATTTCATTTAATTTTTCATGTGGCTTTCATTGCTGATACTTTGTTGTTTACATGGTGCTGGGGTTCTAACCCGTGTCCTCACAGATGCCAGGCATGCGCTATAACTTCTAAGCCACTGCTCCAGCGCCACAAACAAATATTGAAAAACTACATAAAATTGATTCTCTCTTTAAAAATAAATATTTGTTTCTTAGAAATGTGTTGGCCTGGGGCTGGAGCGGTGGCTCAGCAGTAATGGCACTTGCCTGGCATGCACCAAGTATTCAGGTTCAAACCCCAGCACCCATGTACACAACTTCGTTGTCAGAGCAACGAAGATCATGTGAAAAACTCAATAATAGTTGATTCTCTCTGTCTCTCCCTCTCTCTCACTGTCCTTCTCTCTTAGAAAGAAAGAAAGAAAGAAAGAAAGAAAGAAAGAAAGAAAGAAAGGAAGGTAGGTGTTGGCCTCTTACATACCATCTAGTGCCAAAACTTTCCTGAGCATGGTGTGGTAACCCACACCTATAATCCCAGGGAGGCTGAGGCAGAAGGATCACAGGTTCGAAGCCAGCCTCAGCAATTTAGCAAGGCCCTAAGAAACTAAGAGACTGTGTCTCTAAATAAATAAATAGATCTGGGTTGTCCCTCTATGGTTAGTGGTTAAGTGCCCTTAGGTTCCATCCCAGGTAGAAAAAAAACAAATCCAAAAACTAAAAACCCCTCTTGCCTGGAATTGAATTGGATCACAGGAAAGAGGGAGTCAAGCTTGAGAGGGTGAATAGATAACTTCCTTCAGCAATGGAACAGGAAATATAAAGTCTCAACTTCCTTTTGATTGAGTGATTGATTTTTCTGGTTCTGCAGATCAAACCGAGTCTTGCATAAGCGAGATAAGTGCTTTACCACTAAGGTAGGTCCCCAGACTTCAACTTCCTTTCTGAGGGCTTTTTGACTACAGGGAGAGGAGTTACAAGGAGACTAAACAAATTTAACTAATCTTAAGCTCCATCAGCAGATCAAACAACCTTGTACAGGTGGCACTTGAGAATTGTCACACCCAAGGCTTCGTGTACCTCATTTCATCTATTGGCTGTCAAAGAAAGCAGCTGAATGGCTTTGTACAGTACATTCAGGTTATACTCACTGATGGGACAGACAGATAACAAACTTCTGAGTCATCCTTGAACTTCTACCTCCCAGCTCCTCCCCAACCCTGGAGGTGTGGTGGCAGTTGGCATTTTGGCTTCAGATTGCAAGCCATGTGTAGAGTTACCTTACTGGAACAACAGCTGTCAGGTGAAATCAGGCAGGTCAGCTCTTTCATGGGGAGAGATGGAGAAAACCGCTTCCAAAGCCAAGGGTCTAACTTATAATGGTTAACAGCCAGGATTCTCTACATACTGACAGTAGGAGTATCAATCACTAGGAGGCTTTTTTCAAATCTCATATGCTGTCACACCACTGAAAGAATGTTTCCAGTGAGTTTGCTATTACTATTATTTTGGTACCAGGGATTGAACCCAAGGGTGTTTAACCACTGAGTCACACCCTTAGCCTGTTTTTATTTTTTATTTTGAGAAAAGGTCTTGCTAAATTTCTCAGAGCCTTGCAAAGCTGCTGAGGCTGGCTTTGAACTCGCCAACCTCTTGCCTCGGCTTCCCGAGTCACTGGGATTACAGGCATGGCCACCATAGCCAGCTCAGTTTCTTCTGAAATAACCTTTTTTTTTTTTTTTGGCTGGGAATTACATATATCCATGGTCTTGTGCATGCTAAGCACACACTCTACCACTGAGCTACACCTCCAGTACTTAAATTTATTTTTATTTTTTTGTTGTGCTGGATTTCGAACCCAGGGCCTTGTACATACTAGACAAGTGTTCTACCACTGAACTACACCCCCAACTATTGATTTTTATTTTTATATATTTATTTTAAAAGAGAGGGACAGTGAGAGACAGAGAATCAAATTTTATTTATTTTTTCATGTGGCTTTTATTGCTCCAACACTTCGTGTGTACATGGTGTGGTGGGGTATGAATCCACATCCTTGTGTATGCCAGGCAAGCGCCATAACCATTAAGCCACTGCTCCAGCCCCACCTATTGATTTTTAAAACAATCTCTAAAAACAAAACACCCAAGTATTCAAAAGTTGGCATTTTGGCTTCAGCTTGCATTCCATGTGTAGATTTACCTTGCTGGAACAACAGCTGTCAGGTGAATACATTTAATAAAGCAAGTTTTAAACAAAAATCCTGCATGTAGTTTCAGTGGCCTGACAATGTGATCCTATCAGTCAACTGAGATGCTTGGAAAAAATACAAGTTCTGTATCCCATTCTACCTCTGCTGAATTGTAATCTGACAGTAGGACCAAGGAATGTGTATTTGAACAAGTATCCCCAATTACGATGCCCAATGTAAGTTAACACACCCCTAAAAATGGCAGCAAAATACAGGGACCTAAGGAATTAGGGGAGGTGAGGGAAAAACAAAGATAGTTGGTAAGAAAGACCTATTACTAAAGTTGCCTACTACCTTTTTAAATTTCACATCCTACTCAGCTCTTATTACTGACTGTCCTCACACCTCCCTATGCCCAGCCTTCATTCAACTGTTCCCTATCTGAAGGCGACTAGAAGAATAAATGCACTCATTCCACCACTAGCAAGCCATAAAGATCTCCTGGCTCCATGTTGGGTCCACCTAATAAGTGTCAAGGAATCAACATTACTTTGATTGGATTGTTTTCCTCAAAGTTCCAAACATCCTAATCTGGAGAAGCAAGTCTCAGTGGTACAAAAATGATTTTCTTTAGTTAGGGTTGATTAAGCACGTTGACTTTAAGAATTCAGAAATAAGCCAGATGTAGCTGTGCATGCCTATGATCCCAGTGGCTTGGGAGACTGAAGCAGGAAGATCACAAGTTCGAAGTCAGTCTCGGCAACTTAGCGAGCCCTAAGCAACTTAGCAAGACCTATTCTCAAAATAAAAAGGGACTGGGGATGTGGCTCAGTGCTTAAGCACCGGTGGGTTCACACTCCGGTACAAAAAAAAGAAAAAGAAAACCAGAATCCAGAAATGAACTGGTAACCCTATTCCAATTCTCAGCCCAAATCCAAACCCAGATTATCTATGAAAAAACATGTGATGTGTGGGCTGGAGCAGTGGCTCAGCAGTTATATTACTTGCTTGGCATGCATGGGGATATGAGTTCGAACCTCAGCACCATGTACACAATGAAGTGTCAGGGCAATGAAAGCCACATGGAAAACTAAATAAAATTGATTCTCTTCCTCTCTCTCTCACTGTCCTTCTTTTTAAAAAAAAAAAAAATTAGAACAAGAAAGAAAAGACAGGTAGGGGCTTGAGCGGTGGCTTGGCGGTTCTGGCGCTTGCCTGGCATGCCCAAGGACGCTGGTTCAAACCAAAAAAAGAAAAGACGTGTGTGCATGTGCATGTGCTGCTAGGGTTTAAATCCAGAGCCTGAAGCATGATAGGCAAGTAGGCAAGTACTCTACTACTCATTTATACCCCTAGTCAAAACATTTTTAAGTCAAAAAGTTTAGATACCCACAGTTAATAAAGGTCACTGATTTATTTGTATTAATTCATTTGGATAAACAAGTCTCTGAAATAGTTTATCTCTCCAACTCAGGTATTCATTTAAATTACCTGACAATGGATAGGATGCAATAATAGAATAGCTTTTGTCTCCTAAAGTTTAAAAAAGTCTCTTTTCAGAAAAGTGAAACTACATCTGACCTTGACAATCAAAGTGGTAGGAAATAGTTCTGGGTTAGAACTATTCTGCCTTCTTTATAAAACCCTCCTTAATATCAAAAGTAAAATCTACTACCAATGACAACAATCAATGAAGCTACAGATTAATCTAGAAAGCTCAGGCAGGTGACAGCAATACTGAAAGGCTTCTTGATATCCTGGTCTCACTGCTTAGTTCTCAAGAAATTCCAATTCTAAGTTTATTAAGCTCTGCAAGTTGTGCTTTGTTCTTATTGCTATATACAAATATTTTTTAACAGATTGCACTCAGGGTGGTTCTACCACTGAATTATATCCCTGGCCCTTTAAAAATTTTTTTAAATTTTGAGATAGGGTCTCTTTAAGTTGTCTGGGCTGGCCTTGAACTTATGATGGTGATCCTCCTATCTCAGACTTCCAAGTCTTTAGGATTACAGGCAAGCACCACAGTGCCAGATAGGCTTTGTTAGTTTCAAGGGTCAAAGACTTCTAATTGTGTTCCAACTTGTAGGTTTCTAGGATCCTCAGGTCCATCTCTAACATTAAAGAAAACACTATCACACTTATGTAGACCTGTCATCCCAAAAGCATTCTGAGCTTCCGTAGGGGATTATGAGACAAGATAAATTCAAAAGGCAAATCCGAAAGATTTTTCAAATTCACTGTGGGGTTAGCAACTCTGGAATAAGCTAAATATAGTGTCCCCTACTCTGCCAAAATGCTATCCAGAACTTGCTTTAGTTCCCAGGTTTTCTTATCCTATTCCCTAGAAGCAAGAGTGGCAACAGCCAAGTAAGACAAGTACCTCCCAAAGGATCAGTCTCTACTTGCTGCTGGGTCCCTGAAACTACCCCAAGATAAATCCTACAACTTTCACTTATCTCTGCTAACCATGCAGGATAATACACAGCAAACAAAAACTCTTCTAATCCTTTGCTTTCCTTCAGGTGCTGACAATTTCAAACTCTCTGCAGAATAGAAAATATAAGTTCTTTGCAAAAGGCAAGGTCACTTGTGGGATTTGTCCCTCCTTGGATTAGAGGACAGGGACTGTCGGCACAGCAGTTTCTCTGTTTAAAGGGCCATGTTATCCAGAGCCCAAAGTAATGGCAGTTTAAAATCGGAGGTATCATCATCTGGAACGGCATTTCTAGGATCCAAAAGGCAACAAATGTCAAATAAAGAGCCCCGAAGAATAAGGGAAAGTTCTTTTGGGTAGAGGAGACTTAAGGTCTTTACCAAAACCTGGACTAGCAAGTAGTAGGATTGGTCATGTGACCTTGGCATTACTACCTCATGCTGAGTATCTTCATTTATTGGTCTGCAGGTTGGTGGAACCACCTTTCTGGTTCTTTCTCCAATCATACGTGTTAAGCAGTTTTACAGATATTCTCCACTCCACCCAAGCTCCTAATATATAAAGAGTTAAGTGCAAGAGTTCCAAGGACAAAGAGGGGCTGGTGTACCACACCTCTAGCATAAATTGCTATGGTGTAGTCACTAAACTCTTCAATAATTGTTCTAAAGAAACGAAAACAGGCCGTTCAGGAACTGTCAAAGCCCTCCCTATAACGAAGAGCCATAATAAGTCTCCGCTCCGGCTCCGGCTCAGGGACAGGGAGCACATCTATTCACCCCCACACCCTCCTTCAAACAATTCTTTCCATAACTCCAGTAAAACACACACCTCTGTTTCTGGCGGCTCCAGTCTTGGCTCCTTTTTTTATCCAGGATCTCAAAAACCCACTCCTCCACCTTAGACACGTAGGGTGCCTGTAGGGTCGGTCCTCCCCATCCGCCCGCAGACCGGCGCGAGCAGCTTTCGCCTCATCCCCAGGGGCCGGAAGGGCAGAGCAGCACATGGCCCCGGGAGCTCTAGAGAGGGGTGGCGGCCAGCCAAACGCAGGGCTCCTTTAAGACGCGCAAGGGTGCGCGCGGGTGTGGAAAGGAGGGAGACCCCGGCGATAGACGGCCTGCGGTTGCCTCAGCCCCACCCCAGAACGGCGCGCTCCCTCCCCTAGTTGCTCACCTTGGCTCCCAAGAGCCGTGCGGCCGCAGTGAGTAAAGCCATGGCTCTAGGATCTGGTGGGGAGGGAAGGAGGGGAGAGAGATGCGGCAGGAACCGGGGCCGCCGCCGCTGCACCAGAGGCCGTGCCAACGAGTGGACAAGGTTGAAAGGAGGCGGCTGAAGGAAAGGGTAGACGAACCGGCAGCGGCGCCCAGCTCGGGGTCCTCGGTGAGGCCCCGCCCCCTGCCCGGAGCCGAACCGCCTCTCTCAGGGGATTCACTCCGAGAGCCTCCATTGGTCCGGCATGGCGGAGGGGCGGGACCTGATTCATTGACAGCTATTATGGCAGGGAGGATTGGACCGCGCGGATTAGGCTAATTAAGGGTGGATTGCGCCGGCCGAGCGTAGGGTGCGTGTGGGGCGGGGGGAGGTTGTAGGTGTCTAAGGTTGTGCCTGAGAACTCAGTTAACTTCCTTTAGCTTTT
Organism: Aplodontia rufa; assembly: GCA_004027875.1. Classification (NCBI taxonomy): domain Eukaryota; kingdom Metazoa; phylum Chordata; class Mammalia; order Rodentia; family Aplodontiidae; genus Aplodontia; species Aplodontia rufa. The sequence goes on from PVKS010015756.1 coordinate 28,404, forward strand.
CCTTTTGCCCTTAACACAATTGGGGTTAGTTCTCCAGACAATACTATAGATAAAGCTCCAAAACTCGACCTTTGAAGGTCTTCGGGTGCCAACTCCTTAATATACTATCATAGCCACTGATCGTTGCCGGCTCATTCTACTCCTTGGAATGCTTTCCTGAAGAATGTCTTTATTGACTTATTTCATGGCTATGGAGGTGACATCATGTGCCAAACAGGCTACGATGCCAGAGTTAACTACTTGGTGAAGAGCATTTGAGGTCAGAGGAGGCAATAGTATTATAGATGCTCCTACCCCAATATGTGGAGAAGAACAAAATTAGGAGCCCGAATATCTAGTGGTATTTGTGAGCTATCCTGTCAGCATTTAACGCCAGGAAATCCAAGGCGTAAAAACACCCCCGTAGTGGGAAGGCTTCCAGTACCTGTCAGAACTTCTGAGTCCTGGACATTAGTCTTACTGCCACTCCAGTCACGTAGCACTACACAGCCAGCCCACCCCACATTTAAAATATAGAATCGGAAGCTGCAGACCAACCCTTCATCCAAGATGGCATTAGGCACCTTCCCTTTTTTGTCACATCACTCATAGTAATTCCCAAAGGGTTTGTGGGCCACTTATCCTACTTGGCTATCTTCTATACTCTCTTATCCTGTGCTTCCCCAGAGACCTGTGGCACTAAATGATCCATAATGCTAAAATGATCTTCCACACCGCTTTTTAAATCTTCTCAGTAGAACAAGTCCTCAGGACTTTTGTACCTCCTTTATGCCTTTCATTATCATTGGCCCAAGGACAGAAAGGAGCTGACCCACTATCAGGGCACCTTATCTATAAACCCCAAACCCAAAGTGAATAGTCCCTTTATCTCCCTACATAGCAATAACAAGGTTCAGAGGTCTCACTATCCATCTAAGTCAGATTTAGATAGACCTCATTAATAAAGACCTTACTTACTAGAATTGAATTTATAGCTTGGGCTTGGAAAAAGAACCCCCCCCCATTTTCTCTCCCCAAGTTTCGTCATAGCCAGCTTCACACCTCCCACCAATACACCTTCTGGCTTGGGGATTGGATAAGTAATTCTTCGGAAAGAATTTCATAAACAAGCCACACAAGGTTCCAGAGCACTGACCTCAACTACCTCCCTGGTAACTTCAAAGCTCCATTGATCAATATTTGCTCCCAATTTAGCATCTCACAGATTTCCTCCTCACCCTGGATAGTCAGACTTGATCCTTCCCTCTGGTTAATTATCCACAGAGACTAGCCAGCAGATCAGAGAACTGAACTCCAGTGCCCCAGGAGATAGTAGCCATTCTCAGGGTGAGGCTATCAAAACAGCAATTATTGGGTGGCCATAAGGAGCCCAGCATCATGAGGATTCTATAGACCTTTTTATATTTATTTATTTATTTATTTATTTATTTATTACCAGGGATTGAGGATTGAGCCTAGGGGTACTTAACCACTCAGTCATATTCCCAGTCTTTTTTTTTTTTTTTTAAGACCGTCTCAGTAAGTTGCTTAGAACCTCGATAAATTGCTGAAGCTGGCTTTGAACCTGTGGTTCTCCTGCCTCAGTCTCCCAAGCTGCACAAGCACACCCAACTATAGACTTGTTTTAAAGTTGTCCAATCCTGACATCCACTGCTTTAAGCCAGTGGGAAACCCTGGAATCAAACACACTAAAAGGGATCTCCCAGAAGCTGTCTTAGAGTCTCTCTTTCTCTTTCCTTTTTTTTTTTTCCTGATGCTATGCATTGAACCCACAGCCACCCCCAGTGGTGTGCAAGCACTCTAGCACTGAGCCATACCTTCAAGTACTAGAGTCTCTTTCTGAACATTCATGGGACCTGGGGAGGTGGAAAGTTAAGAGAAGTTTGATATGAATAAAGCAGCCAAGTGAGCTCTAGGTCTAAATATAATTAAGCACCTGGAAACTAGAGGGGGCAATAGAGAAGGCTAAGCTTAGAGATCATTATGACCTTGGAGGACTTCCTTAAAATGGATAGTAGCAATGGTTCCCCCTGGTGGCCAAACACAAATGGGAGCATGCAGCCTAAATATAACTTTTATTTATTATTTGTTTGTTTATTTATTTGCTACTGGGGACTGAACCCAAGGCACTTTTACCAATGAGACACATCCCTAGCCCTTTTTATTTTTATTTTGAGACAGGGTCTAGCTAAGTTACTTAAGACATCAATGAGCTGGTAAAGCTAGCTAGGAATGGAATTTTCCTGCCTTGGCCTCCTGAGTCACTTGGGAGTACAGGTGTACACCACTGTGACTGGCAATATAACCCTTTTAAAAAATGCCTACTACAGTGGCTGGAGCAGTGGCTCAGCAGTTACGGTAGTTGCCTGGCATGTGCAAGGATGCGGGTTTGAATCCTAAACACTACGTACACAATGAAAGCCACATGAAAAACTAAATAAAATTGATTCTCTCTTTTCTGTATGTAACAGAAACAGCTAACATGTGGGTATGTATTATTACTGGTTACTATCTAAATATGATACAAGCCAGCTACTTGGAAAGCTAAGGCAGGAGAATCACAAGGCCAGCCTGGGAAAGTTAGTCATACCTTGTTCCAAAAAAAAAAAAAGACCAAAAGGAAAAGGACAGGGGAATGTAGATTCATGGTAGGGTACCTTCAGTTCAATCCCCAGAATAGGAAGGAAGGAAAGAATATCTTTAATGATCTGCACAACTCTAATGTATGTAGATAAAGAGGAGGAAACCTAGGCTTAAATGAAGGATCCTGTCTAGGATCATAGCTTGTAATCGGCTGAGGTCAGCCTCCTTCTAGAACCTGTATCTTTTTTTTTTTTTTTTAGAACCTGTGTCTTAACTACCAAGCTTTACGGTTTAAATGATAATGGAAAATTATCGGCTTTAACTCAGTAAGGGAATTTTCCTCTCTTTTGTGTACTGGGGATTAAATACAAGGGTGCTTTACCACTAAGCCACATGCCCAGTCCTTTTTATTTTTTTAAGATTTTGATAAGTTGCTGAGGGTCTTACCAAGTTGCCCAGGCTAAAGTCGAACTTGCAATCTTCCTGCCACAGCCTCCCCAGTCGCTACAAGTGTGCACCACCATGCCCAGCTCAAGGGATTCTTTTATTTGTGCTAGGGATTGTACCCAGGACCTTAGGCATGCTAGCCAAGTGTACAACCATTGACCCATGCCTCCAGCCCCAAGGTGACTTTTGAGTCATTCTCTACTGTCTCCTGGAGACATTAGCACAATGCATTTCTATAAAGAAATTTATGAAGATAAGGAACTATATAGTCTTACTCATCTGTAAAACCTTTGTACTTTTGATAAATGGTGACCCTCCCCATCCCACCTCCCAGAATACATAAAGATAGGACAGCCAACCAGGCATGGTAGCACATGACTATAATCCCAGTTATTCAGGAAGCTGAGGCAACAGGATCGTAAATTTGAAGCCAACCTGGACAATTTAGCGAGTCCCTGTCTCAAAATAAAATAAAAAGGACTGAGAATGTAGCTCAATGGTAGAGTGTTTGCCTACATGTATGAGGCCCTGGGTTCAATCCCTAGTACTGTTTAAAAAAAAAAAAAAAAGACTACAACTGAGCCTGAACAGTATTCCCAGCCCCTAAAATGGGGCTTCTTCTTCTTTTTTTAAGAGAGAGGGATAGTGAGAGAGAGAAAAAGCCAGAAATGATTTTATTTAGTTTTTCATGTAGCCTTCATTATTGCTCTGAGACTTTTCTGTGTACATGGTGCTGGGGTTTGAACTCAGGCACTCAGGCATGCCAGGCTAGCACCTTAACTGCTAAGCCACCACTCCAGCCCCTATTATTAATTTTGAGACAGGGTCTCACCAAGTTCCTGAGGCTGGCTTTGAACTTTCGATCCTCCTGCCTCAGCCTCCTGAGTCACTGAAATTAAAGACATGTGCCACCACACCTGCCTTATTTTTTATTTTTAAAGAGAAAGAGAAAGCTAATTTTACTTTTCCATCTGGTTATTATTTTTCTGACACTTAGTTGTATATGTGGTGCTGGGGATCAATCAAACCCAGGTCCTTGAGTATGCCAGGCAAGTGCTCTACTGCTAAGTCACCTCTCCAGTCCCTCAAAAAAAAACTTTTTTTTTTAAAGAGAGAAAGGACAGAATCAACTTTATTTAGTTTTTCATGTGATTTTTGTTGTTCAGACACTTCGTTGTGAACGTGGTGCTGGGGTTAAAATCTGCATACTCACGGATGCCTGGCAAGTGCTATATCTGCTGATCCACTGCTCCAGCCCCACCTCAAACAAAATTTAAAAGTACTGTTCCACAGTCATTGGAGAGTGCATTGAGACTCCACTACAAGTAGTGAGGTATAACAGAAAGACCATTAGCTTGTAGTTAAGATGACGCTGGGGTTGAAATCATGGCTCCTCACTGACTAGAAAGACACCTCTGAGCTTAGTTTCTTCATTTATAAAATAGATGAAATCTGTTTCTTAAGAGTTATAAAGATTAAATGAGAATGTATATTTGTTATATTAGTCTTCCGTGTATATTAGTTTCCTTTCCCTTATTATTCATCCCTGTCCTATACATGTATATCCATATCTATTTTTTCTTGCAGTGCTGAGGATGGAACTAGAGCTTTGTGCATGCTAGGCAAGCACTCTACCATTGAACCACTTCCCTAGTATCTTCCTCCTACATTCCATCCTGTATTTAAGGGAATCTTTTCTCTCCTGTGAATCTTTATGTGTGTGTATGTTAGGGAATTCTGGGGGTTGAAACCAAGGCCTTGCACATGCTAGGCAAATGCTCCACCACTGAGTTACAACCCTAGCCCTTTAAATTTTGCTTTGAGAAAGGGCTTGCTAAGTTTCCCATGCTGGTCTTTAACTCCTGCTTCAGCCTTCTAAGTAGGTGGGATTACAGGAGTGTGTCACTATATCTGCTGGTTTGTGAATCTTTTTTTTTTTTTTGCAGTGCTGGGATCAAATCCATGCCTCACACATACTACTAAACAAGTGCTCTATCACTGACCTACATTCCCGGCCCCGTGAATCCTTTTTAACTGCAAAATATCCTCTGTAAGTTATGTTTAAAGGGTTAGATTTTTGTTTTTGTTGTTAGGGATAGAGTTTCACTGTACTGCTTAGACTGGTCTCCAACTTGTGGTTTCAAGCGATCCTCTGGCCTTAGCCTCTGGAACATCTGGAACTACAGGCATTCAACACTGCACCTGGCTAAAGTAATAGATTTTCACATAGTAAACTTCTGGTTATACCTGAACCTCACTCATTTAACATTCCTTAGAAATACTTAAGTTCTAACATTTAACTGACAAACTAATTTAGAAGCCATCTAAAGATTAAAATGCAATTAAACTTACAAGATTAGACTATGTGCTCTATTAGATACTAATTTGTTATAGTAGACTTTCAGAAAGGTTCAGATAAATTCATGGATCCCTTGTAGTATGAATTAAAAGATGGGCAAAGTATATCCTACTTTTGTGAGGATAGAAGCAAGAGAATAACTTCTACCCTTTCCTATGTATACCACTGGCAGACTCTCAAGCTGGAGAAGTTTGTGTTTGTTTTTCTTTTGTTTTTGTTCTGGGGATTGAACCCAGGGATGCTTTACTACCAAGCTACGTCCCCAGCCCTTTTTCATTCTTTATTTTGAGAGACGGTCTCACTAAATTGCTTAGAGCCTTGCTAAGTCATTGAAGTTGTCTTGGAACTTGCAATCTTCCTGTCAGGGGGCTGGAGCTGTGGCTCAGTGGTTGGAGTGCTTACCTGGCATGCATGGGGACACACGTTCAAACCCTAGCACCACATACACAAATCAATGTCAGAGAAACAAAGGGCCAGATGAAAAAATAAATAAAATTGATTCTCTCCCTCTCTAAAAAAAAGAAAAAAATCCTGTCACCTGCCTGAGCCCACTGGGGTTAGAGGTGTGTACCACCACAACCAAGCCCAGTCCTTTTTATTTTTTACTTTGAGACATGATCTTGCTAAGTTGCCAAGGCTAACCTCGAACTAGCTATCCTCCTGCCTTAACCTCCTGAGTTGCTGCAAACACTGGCATGTACCACTGCATCTGGCGTGGAGAGTTAAGATGTGCTTGACAGACCAGTGAGGTATATCACAAGTAATACATAATGATTAATATTAAAATATTTTATTAAATCATTTATTTTGTAAATTAAAAGTTTGAAGTTTCCTGTAAGAGTACTCTCATTTGTATTTCTCAATCACTGAGCTATAATCCCTAGTCCTTCTTTTATTATTTATTTTAAGACAGGGTCTCACTGAGTTGCTTAGGCTGGCCTCAAACTTGCCTCAGTTTCCTGAGTTGCTGGGATTCCAGGCATGAGCCACCATGGCAGACTCTCATAAACTTTCCAATGTAAGAGAAAGGGGTATTTAGATCCCAACAGACAGAACCCTGGGTATACTGTCAGAATTATGAAAAATGTGAACACTTACTTCTCACATGCATCATAGGAAAAAAGAGGCTTATTAAAGCTGGTTTGGGTTGGGGATCTAGATCAGTGGCAGAATACTTGCCTAGCATGTGCAAGACCCTGGGTTCAATCCCCAGAAACAGGGGGAAAAAAAAAAAAAAAGCTGGTTTGGAAAACTGACTTAACAGGATACAGCATTTCTTATGGCTGATAAGAGAAGATAAAATTAACAGCAGGTTTTGAGTTGAGTTGATAACTAGTATCAGAGGGCTTACTCTGACCTAGTTCATGTGTTAAGATTTCACAGGGACATACAATCATTATGTGTCAATTAGTAACAAAAAAAGTAACAAAAAGAAGGTGAAGAAAAGAAAAGTATGATTGAATAGATAAAATGAGTTATTTGGACAATTTTTTCTACTAGCAGAAAAAAAAATTCTCAACTAAGAGTGGTAACACACAGTCTGTAATCTCAGCAATTTGGGAGGCCGAGGCTCAAGACTGCAAGATTGGGGCCAGCCTCAGCAAACTGGGGAGTCCCTCAGCAATTTAGAGACACTGTATCAAAAGAAAAAATAAAAAGGTGCAGGGCACAAGTGATGCATGCCTGTAATCCCAACAATTTGGGAAGCTGAGGCAGGAGGATCACAAGTTCAAAGCTAGCTTCAGCAATTTACCAAGGCCCTAAGCAATTTAGCAAGATCCCGTCTCAAAATAAAAAATAAACAGGACTGGGGATGTGGCTCAGTAGTAAAGCTCCCCTGGGTTCTATCCCTGGTACCAAAAAAAAAAAAAAAGCCGGGGGTGGGGTGGGGATGGGCACATAACCAAGTGCTAAAATACCTGAATTCAGTACCAGTTCTAAAAAATAGAAAGACTTCATAGCAATTTGTGGTAGAAGAATGCTTTGTTGAATACATTCATTCTGTGCTTAGTGCAAGGCATTAAGAGAAAAAAAAAAGTTAAAAAAAAAAAAACAGAAGCTACTCTGTAGCTATATTAGATTACATTGACATTTGGGAAAGTTAGTTTATAGATCCATACAGAATTTAAGGATCTATAATTTCTCTGGGCCTGTTTCTTCATCTGTAAAATGGGTAGAAGAGAACTAGATGAACTCCAAAATCCCCTTTGATTCTAAAATGCTATAATGTTTTAAAATCTTTGAAATGCTATGTTTTTATTCAGGTGTTCCCTCCTCAAAGCATTTCTTGGACAGAGATGTTCCATTCTAAATCCTGGGACATCTCAGGATCAGGTTGTTTAAGAAGTTTATAAAGGAAGGTATCCTTCAGATTTTTATCCCGATGCCCAGTACAGAAGCTCTACACACATAGAAGGTGGGGACTTATAGTCCAGATTGACAATGGCTAGTGATAGAGATGAGAAAGATACACTTTATTGTTGCTGTTTGCATAAAATCTAAAAGCTTAGGCTAGAAAGCAAGGCCTTTCATTAAATAACAGTCCTTACCTCATCTTTCCCTATCCAATAAAGCCCTTATTTTTCAGCTGAGTTGGTCACATCCATTTTCCCCTTCCTGTTTCTGCTCTTGTTGGTCCCTCTACCTGGAAGCATAGGAAGGGAAGAATAATGCATGTCCATTATTTCCTTTAAGACTAAGCCCGGAGTCAGGCACAGTTGTGCATGCGTGTAATCCCAGCAGTTCAGGATGCTGAGGCACAAGGATCACAAGTTCAAAGCCAGTTTCAGCAACTTAGCAAGGCCCTAAGCAACTCAGTGAAAACTTATTTCAAAATTAAAAAAAAAAAAAAAAAATAGAGGGGGCTACAGATGTACCTCAGTGGTTAAGCGTCCCTGGATTTAATCCCTGGTACCGCCTCCCCCCAAGAAAAAAAGGAATAAGCCCTCTCTTCCTCTCTTTGTTTCATTAGCATGATAGATATAACTACAATATACTTACATTCCCCTGCTTATTCATAGATGTTCCTCTTTTCTCCATTATTAGACTATAATCATATTGTATTGAGTATACAGTGAATAAATGCTTATCTATTATCTAGTTTATTTATTTATTGGTAGTAGGGATTGAACCCAGGCATTTAACTGAGCTTCATCCCCAGTCCTTTTTATTTTTTATTTTAGGACAAGGTCTTGCTAAGTTGCTTAGGGCCTCACTAAGTTGCTGGGGCTGGCCTCAAACTTGGAATCCTTATGCCTCAGTCTCCTATGTCACTGGGATCACAGGCATGCACCTCGATGCTTACTTAGCTCTAATATCTAGTTTATAAGTGGAACAGAATCTCAGAAAGTAAAAGAATTAATGGTTTGGGCTCCTGTTAACTTTGTGCTAGATCAACCCCAAAACTCTTCTTTCCTCTCCATTTTCTTTGTTGTCTGTAATCCTCTATCTTCAAGCCTAATGTAAAGGCCAATTCTGGACATGAAAAGACAAGACAATTTGTATTTTTAGTTTCATATTTTTTCAGTTCATTTCCATAAAAACAATATAAAAGGCAAAGCCACCATCTTCCCCTTGTGGGGATGATCCATCAAGCTGACCTGGGCTGCTCCAGTGGTTCATAGCTCATCATGAGATATGTGAAGGGCATGGTCACATAGATCTGCAAATAGTACATAACAATTTGAAGACAAACGCCATTGTCATACTGATATATACCACTATCAAGAAAATACCCAAAACCAAGCAGATGTATACACCAACCATCATTGTTCAAAATATACTTATAAATGGCAAAATATTGGACTGGGGATATTCCTCAGTGGTAAAGCCCTTGCCTAGCATCCATGTGGCCCAGGGCTCAATCCCCAGTATCCACCCCCCCAAAAAAAATATCCCCACTGTCCCCTCACCTATATTTCAAATCACAGAACCACAAATTCTGAAAGCTTAGAGGAAGAGAATAGAGAGGAACAATGCAAGTCCTTAGGCCAATGGAAATAGAAGCCAATTCTGGAGGTATTTTCAAAGGATTTTGTGGGGAGGGGTTGGGAACGTGCTAGGTACCACAAGGTTGTAAGAGCAGGAGATGTGGGAGTAGCTTACCTGTTCGCTTACTGCAAAGTTTGTCTTTAACATTGTCAGCCTCTCGGGAAAAGAATTCAATAAGCTCATCCTCATATTCCTCCACAATGCTCTCACACTGCCAAACCAAGGAGAAATGAGTGAGAGAACAGTAAGGAAGAGGCCTCTTGCCCCCACCTCCAGAGAGGGGGACAAAGACACAGATCCAACTTTCCACTTGGGCTCTCCAACAACCCCCTGATTTCTAAGAACCAACTACCCACAGTTATAGCTCACCGCAAACTTAAGGGTGCCACTGATATCTGAATCAATTCGGATGCCCTGTAGGTCCAGTTCACTGGATTCTCCATTCCGGCCCACAACACGTACGTAGTTCTTGCGGTGGGTGGACGGGTCAATCTGTTCCCCATACTCCTTCATGCGGTCACATACCTCCTCTAGCAGCTCTGTGAGATGGGCCTCTGAGCGGGCATAAGGTACCTACAAATGTCCTCATCAATGGGTCACCTGATACACTAGTAATTTATGACCTTACTTTTTCTTCCAAATCTAGCACAACCAACCTATGCTAAAACCTCTAATTAAAATCAGTATGGTTTATTTGTATGGTTTCAAGGTACTTCCAAATATATGTTCTTATTTTGCCTGATTATACAATCCTAAAAAATAACAGGTATCATTAGCTCCAAATTAATGGTAAATAGAGACCTCTTTAATTAATTTTTCTTTTCTTTTTTTTTTTTTTTTTGGTAGTGGGGATTGAACCAGAGGCCCTTTACCACCGAGCTACATCCCAAGCCCTTTTTTTATTTTTATTTTTTCAGACAGGGTCTAAGTTGCTTAGGGCCTCACTAAATTACTGAGACTGACCTTGAACTTGTGATCCTCCTGCTTCAGCCTCCCAATTTGCTGGGATTATAATTGACTGCCACCAGGCCGGGATCTATTTGATTAATTCTAATTAACTGTGTTATTTTCCTCTGAATTCCCTTAACTCTTGTGGTTGAGGGGCTGGAGTGGTAGCTCAATGGTTAGAGCACTTGCCTGGCATGCATGCATGAGGACTAGGGTTCAAACCCCAGCACCACATACACAACTAAGTGTTGAAAAACAAAAATCAGATGCAAAAATACGATTGCCTTTCTCTTAAAAAAAAAAATGAGATTAATTCCTGCCCTCAGAGCATTAAATAGGCAATGTAGGCACTTTGCAAACACAATAACCTTAACATTTTTGTATATTGCTCACCAAGTACAGCTTTATGTATGTATGTGTTATGTTTCAACTAAAATAAATTTCCTAATTACAAGACTTTTCTTTTTTTTAAAGATATAGGGACAGTGAGAGAGAGAGAGAGAGAGAATCAAATTTATTAGTTTTTCATATGACTGTCGCTGCTCAGACACTTTGTTGTGTACATGATGCTGGGGTTTGAACCCGGGTCCTCACGCATGCCAGGCAAGCATGGAAACCACTGAGTCACTGCTCCAGCCCAAGACCTTTTACTCTTTTTGGAATTAAGGTTGAAACATGAATCATATGGATTAGGGATGTGGAGGAGTTGACCAAGTTTCCCTGTCTATTAATAACTTCTGTTGCAGAAACAAGATATAAGCCTCCATCCAGCCTTTTCCAAATGAGACAGAGCCCAGTTTCTTCATTTCAATTTAATCCAGGTCCTTAATTGAGTTCTTATTCATAGAGTGAGCTACTTTATTTGGGGGAACAGTAACAGTTACCTCCACCACTGACTGGCTGCCATCTGGATTGATCCGGAAAGATCCCATCTGAATGGTCTTCTTGGGATCCACCTGGGCAATTTCCCACTCTAGTTCATCCACCAGAGCCCTGCAAGCTGGTGCAAGGAGAAAATTGGGGTGTGTGTAGGGGAAGGCGCTGAGGCAGAGGGAGGAGAATGGATCAACCCAGGGATTTTCATTCATCCTTCTCCCATGCCTTATATCTAATGCCTCTCAAGGTTCTGCTTCCTCCCACTTCTCTTTGTCTCTTTACCTCCACAGTGTAGATCCTGGCTCCTTCGAGCCCAGGCAGTTCCCAACAGGGCCCCCAGAAGCAGTGCCAGCCAACCCCAGCCTTTCATCTTTAGCGTAATGGGGTTGCTCCACCTAGGTTTGTATGGGAATAAAATATAGGAATGAGAGCCGACTTCATTTTTCCCTGCCGTCCCCCGCCCCACCCCCACCTCTTCTCCATCCCAAGGCCTTTAAAAGCCTAGGTGTGACTCTGATTCTACTTTCCAAGAAATGGCTGGGACACAAAAGGGCTCCTCTGTGCCAGTGCTGAGGGCCCCTATTCCTCCAGGTAGTGGGTGGGAGTGTCAGTACTTGGAACTCAGTTCCAGAAACTACGTCGACAGGTGAGGACCTGGATGTTGATACTTTAGCTCAGGACGCTGAAAGCTCACTGAGCAATGTGGCAGCCATCGGACAGAGGCTGGCACAAACTCAGTGGAAGCCAGCCACCAAGGAGCCTCGGTCAGGCCAGGAGGCTGGTGAGACTGCCCAATAATTAAGGCCTATTTGGGCCCAGCACCAAAGAATCCAGCATCCCCATCTCCAGCCTGTGATTGCTGGCTGCCAGTGCAGACCAATCCCCTATTAAGGACTCCGCCATTGATTTCGCTCAGGTCCATCCCCAACCCTTAGCGCCCGGCGCCTCGCCTCGGCTGCCCGCATCCGTCTCCCACCTCCGCTCCGAGGGCCGCCGCTGTGGCCCAGGTGCTGGAAGACCGCCGGACTCTTTGGCCTCAGTAGCTCCAACCCGAGCACCTGGCTGCAGGAAAAGGGCTGTCCGGGCTTCTCCAGAGCACTTCGGTGCCTTCCACACTAGGGGTCCCCCAGGTAGCCGCTTCCTCCAGCTTGCTGCATCTAAGTAGGCACCTAAGCAGGTTCAGAAGCGCTGCTGTGCAATCCCCCACCAGAAACTGACCCCAAACCCGCCCCTGCAAGCTCTCGCGCGAACAGGCAGCTTAGGAATGGCTCTGAGGCAGCGAGGACCCCATCGATCGCAGAAGGACCCAGACTTGCGTGGCGAAAAGCTCCACGTGACCACAGGGGTCATGCGAACAGTAGTCTAAAGCGAGAGCAGAAGCCAACGTGGTGTACGGAGACCAGCAGGCGTGCAAGTATCAACCCAGGTAGGCGAGGACTTTTCAAAAAGCTGTGCTGCTAACCGGTGAGACGACCAGGTTTCAATACACAGGAAACTACAACTCCCAGGAAGCACCGCAGCACCAGAGCAACCTTTTTGTCAGTAGCTACAGGTCTTGAGAAACTGGGATTTGTAGTTTGTCAGCTTACACTGTTAACTGGGAAAAGACACTACATCTTCAAAGAAGCTGACCTTAGAGAACAATTATATTGATAGATCCACAATTTTGGACTCCAGAACTTTACCTATGAAGCCAAAACTAAGAAAGGAGAGTTTAAGTTAGAGAACTCCACACTAGCAGTTCTCTAATGAGAAGACAGACAATAATTTTTGTTTTTATTTTATAAAACATGCGGTTTAAAACAAAATTTTAAAAAATAAAACAAAACTTGAGACAGGAGAGTGGATGGAAGACAGATGCTTCTCAGCTGTCAGCAGGTCAAGCTTTCTCTAGGACCCAAAGTTACTTTTGGCAATGATGTTGCAACACTGGTTTGCTTGGGCCAAAACTCTGCATTCCGGCCCTTCCAGTCATCCCTCAAGTTTGAGCAAAGTCTGGAGCTCCTGGTGTATTCTGTCATTGTCCAGGATTTCAGTCCCTAGCCAGCTAGGAACTAAAAGATTTGGTTCCAGGTGCTTTTATGCCTGGATATTAGTCACCCATGATATTTATTAAGAATACCAATTACTTTCCACCTGGGTCAATTCTAGATTGTTTTTGACCCATTGTTCTGCAAAGGATAAAGAAGGAATCTGGCTCCCAAAACCTTTGCAACAGTTGTGCTGCATTCCAGTTCTATTAATAGCACCATCTGAGGACCCTGAGCAGGTCCAATTCTTGAAGTGGGCAGGGTAAAGCCAACTTGGGAAGCCTTTCCATGTTCTAGGGTCATAGAACACTGAAGGAAGAGGGCAGGTCAAAGCGCCAGCACTGAGGAGAAGACAGCTGCATCTGTCAGAGACAAAAGCAAGAGCAACACTCTCAAGGGAAGTGGGAAAAAACACCTGGGATACTATTGTCTTATTGTGTTCTTTTTTTTTTCTTCAGTACTAGGGACTGAACCCAGGGGTGCTTTACCATTGAGATACATCCCCATCCCCAGTCCTGCTTTTTTTTTTTTTAAGAGAATCAACTTAAGTTTTTCATGTGGCCTTCACTGCTCCAGCACTTCGACGTGTATGTAGTGGTGGGTTGGAACCTGCGTCCTCACACATGCCGGGCAAGCTCCATAACCCGCTGAACTACCACTCCAGCCACCCCTCAGTCCTGTTTTGTTTTTCCTTTTCAGCCCTTTTTATTTTTGAGACAGAGTCCCACTAAGTCATTGAGGATATTCTCTAATTTGTGATCCGCCTGCCTCAGCCCCCTACACAGCTGGGATTACTGGTGTGCACCACCACAAACTGGAATACTTCTTATGAAGAAAAAATGCAAGAAAAAAAGAGGACATAGACCTCCAAACATTTTAGAATGCAAGAGGAGTTTCTAGACTAATGGAGAGTTTAAGTCTGCTTCACTGACTGTTAAAAGGATTAATTGCTTTGTAAACTGTTAAGTATTTCACAAATATAAGGTAGGGGTAGTATTGTTATTAACATCATTGTTATTACTGTGGTATATATAAATATCTGTGCAATCAAAATCTACCCAATCCAGTTTCCCTTGTCTCATCCCAGGCCTTACTCTTGGGACTTGTCTGGCTCTCAGGCTCAGGCACCTTCCAATCCATCTTTCGGCCCTTTTCATAAAGACCCTTGAGCACCTTGTGGAAGGACTCAGGCTCAGTGCCATTCTTGCTTAACTCCAGATACTTGCGGTAGAGCTGAAGGGCTGTTCGGGCATCCTCAATACTGTCATGGGTCTCCCCTTGAATCTTCAGGTCTAGGGTAAGAAAAGGTAGAAAAGTCTGGGACCTAGCAAAAGGAAGCAGGAATATATCCCCTTACTCCCACCCTAACTCCTAGAAAACCATAAAAACATGCCTGTCCTTAAGGGAAAGTGTTATTTCTGGTGCACAGAAGTAGCATTAAAACAAACTAAATCCAGTAGTAACTCTCACCATTAACTCACGGACTCCTTATTCCCCCTTGTTCCTAACACATTTCTTACTGTTTTTTGTTGTTTTTTTTGCAGTGGGGGGGGATTGAACCCAAGGGTACTTTACCATAGAGTTACATTCCCAGTCCTTTTTATTTTTTACTTTGAGACAGGGTCTTGCAAAGTTGCTGAGGCTGGCCTTGAACTTGTGATCCTCCTACCTCAGCCTGCTGACTTGCTGGAATTTCAAGCATGCACCAACCACATCCAGCACACCTTTTTTTTTTGAGACCAGGGTCTGCGTTGTCTAAGCTGGCCTCAAACTCACCATACTTCTGTCTCAGTTTCCCAAACAGCTGACAGTATGCCACTGTGCCCAGCAAAAATTTCCTATTCTTAGCCTCTCAAGGACCTACAAGGCAGAGGCAACTCACCCAGAAAGTACCAAGCAAGGAATCGCAGGGAAATCATTCGTTTTCGGGGCATGTGGAATAGGTAGACAGTATCAAGGACTTGGTCCTTGGGCACCTGGAAGGAATAAAAAAGTAGGAGACTTAAGGTAGGTATACATAATTTCCCTTTATCCAAAAAAGCACAATAGTATACCCGTACAGTCCCACCCTAAAAAATGATTCTTAGAAGAACCCTGCCCGAACCATGAGGTTGATGACCCGGAAGTCTTTTTGTAGGCCATGACCCACAAACTTGACTCCAATGTCAATGAGAAAACGAAGCTTTAAGTAGGTAGACTTGAGAGTTGTGAGGTGCTTGGAGGAAATTTTGGCATCGAGGTCTCCTGGCTTTATCCCCGAGTACTGAGTCAAGTAATCTACTACCTAGAATTACAGAAAAGGACAGATCACTCAGGATGTGAGGTGGAGTCTGGGTTCTTGAGCACTTTACATAAGTTCAGGGTCTGCCTTACCAGCACCTCCATATCCTAATACCTGTTCCTGGGTAGAGATGTAGTCATCAATGAAGGGGATACCCTCATTGGGCCCCTGGCCCCGAACACAAGTGATCCTGGCTACTGACATCTGACTTGGTTTAATGGTAGACTTGGTACCATCACTGCGTAACTCTGCTTCTTCCTACGTGATAGGAGTTGGTAAGAAAATCAGAGAAATGCTTATAATTTCTAATATCCTCAGAGTTTTGTTCTAATGTACCATCTTTTGGGTCTTGGTTACCTCATTGAGAGTGACAAACTCAGCATCAAGGCCCACCAGGTCCCCAACCTGTGGCATCTCATTCAGCATCAGTGGAATAAAGGTAGTATGTGTTTTCCGCTGCTTCCGTGCCAGTGAGGCTTCCGCCAGCAGCACGCTAGCCTCAATAGGGTTCTTGACTAGAAAGCAGAATGCAGAGGACAGAAGCTGAAAATAAGGAGGTAACTAAGGGAGAGAAGTCTATGATGGCAAATCAGAGACTGAGTATATACTGTGATCCCTTAATAATCAAAGCATGCGAGTAAAAAGACTATAACTGATAAACAGAGCAGGTAAACAGAACAGATCAAATCAGAAAATTATCATGAAATATGCCAAGAAAAGGAGACTACAGTTCAAGGTAAAGTGCTTGTATAACATGTGTAAAGCCCTGGGTTCAAACCCCAGAGAGAGAGAGACAGACAGACAGACAGACAGACACACACACACACACACACACACACACAAAAGAAAGAGAAGAGAAAGGAAGAAATATTCCATGAAAAAAAACCAGAAAGACAGGGCTTGGGTCAGAGCACCTGCCTAGCACATGTGAAGCACTGGATTTGATCCTTAACAAGGCAAAAAATAAATAAAATAAAGATATTCTGTTCATCTACAACTAAAACAAAAAATTAAATAAAAAAAAAAAACACTAGAGAGACAACAAAAAAGAATAAGATATTTTCTTTGACCCTTAGCTTAGGAAATCCAGAAAAATAAGGCTACAAAGAAACTATGGTTTAAAGGTACCAAATAGGGACTTAAGGAGCTCATCTCTAAAAGAAGAGAGATATACTTGGGGATAAGAATGGTCAGACTGAAAATCATAATAAACCTTTTTGATCAAATTTCCCCTCTTACCCTCTCCCACTCCATCCTCAGGATTACCCAGTTTCTAAAATTAAGAACTGATAAGCAAAAATCTCTTTAGTGTCCCTAGAAACAGCACTGCTTACCAATCTTGAATACTAACAAGCTATGTCCCAACTCTTCCTGAAGCCCAATTTAAGCTGTCTACATCCCTGGGACTACTTTTGTAACACTTACTATTCAGGTTGTATCTGGAATTGAGGTTCCTTTTGATATAATAAAGAATAGCAGGTACTTTCCAATTCATGTCAAATTGCACAGCTTCATACTACAGAAGAGAAAAAAAAGGGGGGTTAGGGGTATAGCTCAGTGGTAGAGTGCTTGCCTAGCATATACAAGGCCTTGGGCTCAATCCCCAGCAGAAAGGG
>PVKS010015757.1:0-38343 GCA_004027875.1 Aplodontia rufa
AGTGGAGACAATCGACCCTTAGATCTCTGGGATTTCTAATAAAAGAAATATATACAACTCTCAATGGACTCCTCTGAACCAAAACCACAAACATATGGATATATAAGTTGTAGGTTTGTTTAAGAATCAGATTCACTGACTTCTAGTTACAAAGTTTTTGGAAATGAAGATGGCTCAGTATCATTCTATAGGAGGATAGTTTGTTGTTAAGGGGAAGGCTTTCCATGGAAGGGCTGGTGTTACTTGCTGAACCATGAGTTACCCAGCATCCGCATCTGTAGAACAAGCAGCTGTCATTCATTCTGTCTCTCTTAGTGGGTTGTCACCACTACACTCAGAGTTTTCTAACTTGAATGAGCAGCTTTATGGATGTAACACCTAACCTTCCCTCCAAGGTCAACTGCAGTTCAGTTGACAGGGACAGAGTTATTACAGACAGCTATATTACATAATTTGTTTTTTACTCTGATCCGTTTTGTACCATTAATATGGACATTGCTATTTTGCTAGAAAAAGGTTATGGTCAGGGAGAAGGACATGAAAAATGATATAGAGAGAAATGGAATCTTTCTAACAAAGAGATATATCAATGTAAGGACTTATTAAAAACATACCATTTATAATGCACAAATTGTAGTCATTGCACTTGCCATCATTGTTATTCTGAACTGCTGCAGACTTTCACAGCAGACCTGTGTCTTCAGACAGACTCTTTTGTCAATGATGGATTTTTCTTTTTATGTTAGAATACTATCGGATTTGTTACTCTGCTTAGTACAAAGGGCTGCACTTCTGTTCATCCCTGTTTTCAGAATTTTCTTCCATCTTGTCCCTTGTAAGCTGGTTACTGGAGTTAAATTTTTTTTTTCTTTCCAAATATAAACAAAAATTATCTTTCTGCTTCAGGGAATTTAAAACTTCTACAAAAATATTAATAAAATTATGATCCCTGTAGACTCTCTGAAACAATCAATTTTGCTTCCTATAAGAGTACTTTGATACTTTGTTATTTTAATGTGTAAGTGCACTACGCATTTGTATGATACTCAGGGCAATGACACACTCTATCAGGTGGATTTGCATAAAGTTCATGTAGAATATTTTTCTTTTTTCTTAAGAAAGAGGGACAGTGAGTGAATCCAATTTTTTTTTAAAGAGAGAGGGACAGTGAGAAACAGAAAGAGACAATCAATTTTTATTTAGTTTTTTATGTGGCTTTCGTTGTTCTGACAATGCAGTTTTAATGCATTTGTGTACGTGGTGCTGGGTTTCGAACCTGCATCCTTGAATATGCCAGGCAAGCGCTATAACCGCTGAGCCACCTCTCCAGCCCCCATGTAGAATTTTTAAAAATACAATTTGAAGTTATTGTTACGTTAGCCATCTAACCTACTGCTTCCCCATGTATTCTAGCTTCCACAGATGAGAGAAACCATTTGGCCTTTTGTCTCTGAGATTGGGATATTTCACTTAGCATAATTCTTTCCAGATACACATTTAACGCAAGAGTTCTTCTGGAAACTGCAACAGGTGAAACCCAAGGTGGTCATCCATGTTTTGGCATTACCCCTGGATAACAAAGTATATATACATTGGTTACTGATGGTTTGATAATGTTTCCCCCTCAATTGTATCTCTATATACTTCTAATAAAAGTAAATAATAAATAAATACTTGCCTTCTCCTTTTCAGGGTAAAAATAGCCATTTGAAGAAGTTCAACCCATCTGATGATACTTGTGAACAAACAGCACAAGATGAACTATGCAGGTCTCTGGGAATCAGAAGTGTTATTGTGTGATTTGAAGGAAACATCTGTGCTAGTGGCAGTGTGATAGGCCTGGCAAACAGCAGTAAATGCAGGTAAGACAATAAATGGTTGGGGAAAAATAATGATACACTCTTTTACTATATTTCCATAAATTGAGGAAGTAATACAACTAGTGTCAAGACTTTTCAGTGAAGAATACCCTTGATGGTATTTGGCAGGTGACTAAATCATAAAGGTTCAGCTCTCATGAATGGGATTAGGACTCTGTAAAAGAGGCCCAAGGGAGCTTGTTTGCCTCCTCTGCAATGAAAGGACACAGCTAGAAGCTACCATTTAAGACCCAGGAAACTATCCCTCACCAAATTTTGTGGTTCCTTGATTATCACCTTCCCAATCCATAACTATGGGAAACAAATTTCTGTTTATATAAATTACTCAGTCTAAGGTGCATTTGTTATAGCAACCAAACAGATTAAGATAATGTATATTTGAGTTAACTAAGAGTGTCTTTCAGTAAAAGAGTAGCCAAAGATCATAATTTGACTCTTAGGGAGTGTCCTCTCCACCTCAAAAATCAATTATAATGTAGCCTACCTACATTTAAAGGAAGAAATGTAAGTTGATAAAAATGCCTTCCAAGGAAATATGTATGTGAAATTTCAATTTTTGAAAAATCTCTTTTTAATTTCTGAGAATTCATTCAGGTTTTCATGAATTCTTAAAGACTTTATATTCTTTTTTTTAAAATTTAAAAGTAAAAGTTTTCTTTCAGTCTTAATTAAAACAACATTAACATTTATTTTGCTCAGACATTTCTTTCTGGAATAGTATGTTACTCCTGGCTGAGTCATTTTTTCATAGACCTTTATAAAAGTAAAACATGAGAAACGAAATATTTAATGTGAGTCTGGCAATATTTTAAAAACTCATGCATTTTATTGGTTAATAAGATTCCCACAATAGTTAAATACCCAGGAATCTACACTTTTAGTTCAGTTTTTATTTTTTTCTATTTCTGTATTTTTTTCATTCATTTGTTAAATATTTATTATTAATCAGATGCCTTGATGTTACTGTTTTCTTCTTGTCTTTTTACTGTTCATCCTTCTCTGCAGCATTTGTCATACTTTCAGTCTCATTTAAGTTTCTTCAGGTAGGATAGTAAGGTTGGGGATAAAAAGCTAAACAGACTATAACTGTTGTTCACAAAAGTTCACTTTACATACTTGCATATGCAGTTATGTTCTCGGTTTTTTTGTGGTCATTTGAAGTGTTATTTTATTTTATTTTTTGGATAGAACAAGAGTGAGAGCAAGAGTGAGGAGAATCAATTTTACTTATTTTTTAAATCTGATTTTAGTTTTTCTGGCACTTGGTTATATATGTGGTGCTGGGGTTTGAAGCCTGGTCATTGCACATGCCAGGCAAGTGCTCTCCCACTGAGCCACTGCTCCAGCCCTAAGTGTATTGGTTTTTTGTTTGTTTGTTTTATTGGTTCAACATGGTCTTACATGTTGGAGGGAACTGTTGTTACATATTCATGCATACATGGATATTGACAAAGTAAGTTAGGCCTAATCCTCGTCCAGGCTCTCCCCTGCTTCATCCATTCCCTGAGCTCATGTCTCCTCTGTAATACCCCCATGCTATAGTAGAAATGAGCATATACATGTATATTAATTATTGGAATTTCTGAGTTTGTATGCCTGCCTGAGTATAGTTTGGCTTCTCATGGGAGTTGAGTATACCCAGGTGTACTGATAACCCCCATTTTCTCTTTCTTCTCTCCCTTCCTTCTCCCGCAACCTTCCTAGTTTTGATTACACCATCTTATGTGATATTTCAATTTTGCTGAGTTTATTAATTAAACTTAGCTAACTTTCATCCTATCTTAGGTTTTAGTCTAGCTTTCACATATGAGAGAAAGCATTTGGCCCTTAAGTCTTTGTGTTTGGGATATTTCACTCAGCATGATTTTCCCCCCATTTCCATCCATTTAGCTGCAAAAGCCATGATATCATTCTTTCTAATAATACAGTGGAACTCTGTTGTATATATACACCAAAGTTTTTGGGTCTGTTAATCTAGTGAGGGGCATCTGGATCGATAGTTTAAGTGTATTGTTTTTAAAATTATAGTAACTAATGCAATTGCAAACAGAGGTACTGAGTATAAAAATATGTGAAATTCTTGTCCCATGGCAAAAAATCACATTCTTTGCTTAGTACTTACCTGAGAAAGAGTATTATTTCTCAATTATAAATGAATTTCAAAATAATTTAATTGATTTAATTTAAAAGTTTTCTTTGAATTTGATTTTTGTATTCAAAATAATGCCAGAGCTTCAAAGTCTTTAATTTAGTATCTTAAACTGCTTATGAGAAAAAGGGACAATTGTAGCAAAGATCCTTACATTTAGTAGAGCACAATGAGTTGACAAATAAACACTACTTGCATTTGTGATAATCAAGCATTGTTTTCATTTGTTCATTTAACTTTTATCTCTTGAAATATTGTGCTTGTGCTATGAGTACTTCTGTAGGCATTGGGACCTACTCCTTGATGCCAAGATGCTTACAGTTTAGAAAGCATGACCTCAGAAAGTACACATTACATACAGCCATGTAAGAGTTGATTTCAATGTGTAATACATACTACCAGTGTTTAAATATAAAAATGATGGGGGACTAGTTATACATTTTTCACTTTAAAGTAAAAATTATGTGTTTATCCTTTTGAAAAAACACAAAATGCTCTAGGTTATATTATAAACAAAGTAATTCTGAGAAAGATTTTATTTTAAACGTTATTTTTGTTTGTTTCTAATTATTAAATTTCTACTCCAAATATCATTATTAGTTGGTTATAGTAATTTTCACAAATGTGGATTGTAATGATATGTTGAAATGTTAATTGTTTTATGTATTAAGTGAACACAGTACCAGAGGACTCTTTTTATGTCTTGTTAAACCAATCGATTTTAAATCAAATTAAATAGGGATTTTCATGAGCTATTCAATCACCATAATATACAATACTATACTAAGAAATGTGAATATCTATATAAAGTAAAATATTTTCTAAGAAAATGTGTTGCCAATACTGCAATTAAGAGCTGACAATTATTAGAAATATGTCTTTGTAGGCATATTGGAAAGGTAGTCAGAAGTTTAGCCAAATAAAAAACATCTGACCCAGAAGAACTTAAGGCCAATTTCTACTACAGTCAGAGAAATAGATAATTTATATGATAATGAACTGTTTAGAGCACAGAAAAAGATGGAAAGCTTTTCAATTTTGTGAGACTTATATATCAATAATAAAATAGAATAACACAGAAAGAGAAAGTACAGGACCACTTTATATATGAATATTAAGTATAAATATCTAAAATAATATTAATGAATCATATCTATCAACTATACTTAAAGTTAAAATATGATGAGCATTGTCATTAAAATCAGAAATTATCACTATTAATATTGTACAGATGATCCTAGCCAATGAATATAATAAGTAATCAATAAATAGGTCAAAGACACAAAGAAACAAAAAAAGTATTAAGATTAGAAAGGGGAAATTATGAGTAATTTCATATATTATGAAAATCTGCCAAAAATTTCAACAAAAAGCTATTAAGTCTTCTAAAAGGATCAAGTAATATGATTTGTTACTGTAGACTGAATATTTATGTCCCTCCAAAACCCATATGTTAAAATGCTAACCTTCAATATGATAATATTTAGTAGTGGGACCTTTAGGATATGATTAGGTCATGAGGACTCTGCCCTTAGGCATTGGATTAGTGCCCTTCTTAATAGAGTGCTTCCTTGACCATTATGTCATGTAAGGACCAGTAAGTAAAACAGCCACCTATGCACCAGAAAGTGAGCTCTCACAAGATAGCAAATCTTGTGTTTTGATATTGTATTTCTCTCCCTCTAGAACTGTAAAATATAAACTTTTATTGTCATTCAATCTCCATACAAGAGTCAATAGACTTCAAAGACTTCATCATTTAGAAATGCAACTTAGAAAGGGAATTGATGAAAGGATGTTTTTAAAAATAGCCAATATTCTTAATTAGACAAAATCAATGTAATTAAATGCCAAAAGCCCTGTACAGATTCAACACAATCCTCATCAAGATACCAATGGCATCTTCATGAATATAGAAAAAGCAATTCTCAAATTCATTTGGAATAAACAAGAATGGCCAAAACATTACTAAGTAAAAAAGGTGAAACAGGAAGTGTCACAATACCTGACCTGAAATTATACTAAAGGGCTGTTGTAACAAAAACAGCCTGGTATTTGTATCAAAACAGATGTGAATACCAATGGAATAGAATAGAAGACACTGAGACAAACCCCCAAATCTTTAACCATCTAACATTTGACAAAGTGGACAAAAATATAGCTTGGAGGAAAGGTAGCCTGTCCAACAAATGGTGCTGCACAAATTGGACAGCCATATGCAGACAATTGAAATTAGATCCTTTTCTCTCACCCTGCACAAAGATCCATGAAAAAATTAGGAATACCAGCAATCATACAATTATTACAAGAAAGAAGGTGTAGACACCTTCTTCTCTAACTAGACTCCCATAGCTCAAGAAATTGAAAAGGTGGGAACACTCCCAAATACTTTTTATGAAGCAAATATAACCTTGATAACAAAACCCAACAAAGACACATCAAGAAAAGAAAATTACAGACTAATTTCTCTGATGAACATTGACGTTAAAATACTTAATAAAATCCTAGCTATTCAGATCCAAAAACACATTAAAAAATAATACATCATGATCAAGTGGGCTTCATTCCAGGAAAGCATGGCTGGTTCAACATACACAAATCAATAAATATAATTCACCACTTAAACATAATTAAAAATAAAAATCATATAATCATCTCAATTGATGCAGAAAAGGCCTTTGATAAAATTCAACACCCTTTTCTGCTGAAACTCTCCAGAAGATAGGGATCAAAGGAAGATACTTTAATTTTGTAAGAACCATTTATGACAAACCCATAGCCAACATTGTGCGTAATGGAGAAAGACTGAAAGCATTTCCTCTGAATTCAGGAAGAAGACAAGGTTGTCCACTTTCACCACTCTTATTCAATATAGTCCTTGAAACCCTAACCAGAGCTATTAGACAAGAGAAGGGAATCAAAGTATTCAAATAGGAAATGAGGTAGTCAAGATGTCTCTATTTGCTGATGATGTGATCCTATACCTAGAAGACCCAATAAACTCTACCAGAAGACTCCTAGAACTTATAAACAATTTCTGCAAAGTGGCTGGCTATAAGATCAACACTGATAAAGCATTAGCTTTCCTATAGTCCAGCAACAAATCCACTGAAGAAGAAATTAGGTACTATGTTCTATTTACAATTACCTCAGAGAAATAAAATACTTGGGTAGCAATCTAACAAAGGATATTAAGGACCTCTACAATAAAAATTATTGAACATTAAAAAAATTGCAGAAGATTTGAGTAGATGGTAAAACATTCTATATTCTTGGTTAGGTGAAATCAATATAATCAAAATGGCCATTCTACCCAAAGCCCTATACAGATTCAATGCAATCCCCATCAAAATACCAATGACATTCTTCACGATGTAGAAAAAACAATTCTCAAATTTGTATGGAATAAAAGAAGACCCAGAATAGCCAAAACATTACTCAGCAAGAAAGAGGAAGCAGGAGGTATCACAATTCCTGACCTGAAATTATACTATAGGGCTATAGCAATAAAAACAGCATGGTATTGTTATCAAGACAGAATTGAAGACCAATGGAGCAGAACAGAAGATACTGAGATGAATCCCCAAATCTTTAACCATCTGATATTTGATAAAGGGTGCTAAAACATAGTGTGGAAGAAGGACAGCCTCTTCAACAAATGGTGCTGGACAAACTGGACAGCCATATGCAGACAATTGAAATTGAATCCTTACCTCCCTGCACAAAAATCAAATCAAAATGGTTCAAGTATCTGGAAATTAAATCAGCAACTTTACATTTGCTTGAAACCTTGAAGAAAAAGTAGGATCAACACTACACAACACAGGGGTTGGCTCTGCCTTCCTTAACAAGACTCCCATAATGCAAGCATTTAAGTCAAGAATAAATGAATTGGGTGCCATTAAACTAAAAAGCTTCTGCACAGCTGAAGAATTAGTCAAGAGTGTCAAGAGAGAATGGGAGAAAATGTTTACCTGCTACACTCAGATAGAGGGGTAATATCCAGAATATACAAATAACTCAAAAAACTGAATACCAAAACCACAAATAATCCAATCTATAAAAGTGGGCTAGGAGACGAAATAGAAATTTCTCAATGGAGGAAGTCCAAATGAGAAAGTCCAAATGAGAAAATGGTCTACATCACTAGCAATCAGAGAAATGCAAATCAAAACTTCACTGAGATTCCACCTCACTTCTGTCAGAGTGGCAAAAATGACAGATGCTGGAGGGGTTGTGGGAGGAGAAGAACACTGTCACATTGCTGGTGGGACTGAAAACTGGTACAACCACTCTGGAAATCAGTATGGAGACTCCTCAAAAAATTAGGACTGGAACCACCTTATGACCCAGCTATCCTACTCCTGGGTATTTTTCTAAAAGAGCGAGAATTGGCATATTACAGAGATACTGCTTCATCAATGTTTATAGCAGCTAATTTACTATAGCTAGACTTCAGAACCAACCCAGATGCCCCTTACTGGAGAAGTAGATTAAAAAATCATGGTACACACACACACACACACACACACACACACACAATTGAATTCTACTCGGCTATTAGAGAAAATGATATTATGTCATTTGCAGCCAAATGGATGGAGATGGAAAAAAAATTATGCTGAGTGAAATATCCCAAACTCAGAGACTCAAGGGCCGAATGTTTTCTCTCATTTGTGGAAGCTAGAATACAATTGGAAACATAATGATAGATGATTAAACTAATATTAACCTCAACATGAATGAATTTTTACATGAGCAGGAGGAACCTTGCCTATGATGCTGGGGAATGAAGGGAGGGTGGTAAGGAGGGGAGGAGGGATTAGGAAGGATATCAAGAAGGCTGGAGGGAGGGAGTATGGGCGTATCAACCTAGTGGGGCCTTTGACTTCCATGAGAAGTCCAACTAACTCAGGGGTTAAGTAGGGGGAAACATGGAATCAAGGGGAACCCAAGCGGGGAGACCACGGCATGGCATCAGTCTTGTCTTGCTCTTTCATTATACATTTATTATACATTTGTTGATTGTATGACAATGATTCCCTCCTAACTGTAAAACTATCATGAATGAATAAAAAAATGAAAAAAAAAGAAAAGAAAGCAACAAGTCCCTTCATTATGTAGACAATGTTGGACTAGTTAAAAAATGACACAGGGCTAGTCTTAGTGCTATTAAGGGAATTGTCATTAAGAAAAGAACAGAAGAGCAATATACTTTATATTTTCAGCAAGTCTGAATCCAGACTATTTGACATCAAGGATGGGAAATTACTTTAAAGGATAAGAAAAAATGAATGAAAACTATTTAGCATGTACTTTCTTAGAGAATATATGCTTATTTTATGAAGAGGGCTGTGTATGTTTGTGATTGTGTATGTATGTATGTATGTAAATAGGTGAGAAAATGTTTAAATAGGCTAGAAAATAAAAGGGTGGTTGAAATTCATTTGATTAAAAATTTTTGAAGGGCACCGGACTTGGACTATCCTCTGTGCCTGGGAGTATCAATGTTGTACCTCATTCCTCAATTCTTTTCTTCAGATATAGAACACCAAGTACCACACTGACTGTACAGCTGAGATTCTCTAAGTATTTATTCCAGTCCAAATTAATCTGTCCTGGGTTAATATACAGTTTAGGGAAACAGATGCCTCTGGTCTGAAAACTGTGGTTTTGTAGTAAGGCCTGGATTGTCTTCATACCAGGTAGTCCCCAGTCATATGCAGTGTGGGGTATGGAGTAGAAAGAAAGAGATGGAAAGGGCAGACATAAGGACAGGAAAGAAAGGTCATGAGTAGGGTGCAACCATGTGAGAAGTCTTGAGAAATTTTCTTTCCTGGATACTTTTCCTTTGGATTATGAGAAAAGTCATATTTACCATATAGTTTCAGCTTTCTCTTATGACTATTTCCCTTAATTTCTTTACCTCTTGAATTGGGCTGAATTCCCCTGTGCAACTGTGTGATAGTGTTGTTAAGAATTAGTAATCAATTAATAATTAAGTAGACAATTAAGAATTAGACATGCAAATCAAAACTACATTATGAAATCAAATCAAAACCCCAGTCAGATTGGCAAAGATGAAGAATATAAATGGTAACAGATGCTGGAGGAGTTATGGGGAGATAGGAACACTAGTATACTATTGGTGGAACTACAGACTGGTGCAGCCACTCTGGAAAGCAGTTTGGAGACTCCTCAAAAAGTTAGAGGAGTACAACCCACCTATCCCTCTTCTAGGAATTTTCCCAGAAGAGCTAGAATAAGCACATTATAGTAACATAGCAAAATCTGTGTTCATAGCAGCTCAGTAAATAATGGAATCAATCCAGATGCATTTTACTGGATGAATGGATCCAAAAACTGTGGTATATGTATACTATGGAGTTGCACTCAGTTATTAGAAATAATAATAATATTATAGACTTTGAAGGTGAATGTATAGCAATGGAAGAAATTATGCTGAGCAAAATTAGCCAAACCCAGAGACTCAAGGGTCAACTTCTTTTCCTCAATTGTGGAGGCTAGAGCAAAACTCAGGCTTGGGTGAAAGGTCAAGCTCATGTACTAGACTCACCAGTGTTGAAGCAACACATTGTCTAGGAGAACCATAGATATGTAGGGAAGAGGAAGTGGGGAGATTAGAGGTGGGACAGAGGGGAGATAGGGAAGAATCTAGGAGAGGAATCAACAATGTAGCTTATTCTTTACTCTGCCAAGAAGCCAAATAATACTTATGCAATCATTTAATTCTGGTAAAATAAAAATCTGAAATTGTGTAATCCCCATCTGTTAATGGGGGGAGATATAGAAGAATCAAGAGACTGGGGTGTGGGTAATGTGGGGTGATTCTGGATTAGGATCAAGGGCATATTGTATTGTTACTGCATATGCATTTAAGATTGTACAACAACACAATTCCTCAATTAAAAAAATGAATTAAGTGAGAGTAAAGGGAAATATGACTTGTCCTACTTTGACTCTCTAGATGTAACAAAGGGACTACTTGAGTCTCAGGAGCCTAAGGAGTGTCTGTCCACCTTGGTGCTCTAGTGTCAGGGAAGTAGTACAGAAAGGTCTCAGAAAATGTACCTCTTTTTTTCTGGTAAAATGAAGGGAAGTGACCGTGGCGGAGAGACGGGTGATGATGAGAGTATACTTTAATAAAAAAGGTTTATTTCTTTGTGTGTTTTTTGCATTACTATGGTTTTATGACCAGTCTTCTAGTAAGATTCCCAGAAGAAACTACTAGAATCCCTACCACAAAGCCCACCTAGGTAAAATCTTACTTTTCTCTATACATATTATGCTATGGTTTAGATATAAGGTGTCCTCCAGCAGCTCTTGTGTGAGACAATGCAAGAAAGTTTAGAGGTGAAATGATCTGGTTATTAAAGCCTTGACCTAATCATCACATAAATCCACTGGAATGGATTAAGCAGGTGGTAACTGTAGGTAGGTAGAGTGTCACTGAAGGAGGTAGATCACTGGGGGGTATGCCTTTACCGGATGTATTTTGTACTCTCTGAGTAGAGGTTTCCTCTGCTTGTGAATTACCATGTCCTAAGCTGCTTTCCTCTGCCACTCCCTTTTGCCACTCCCTAATCTTGGGCTGAGAACAATGAAGTCAGCTATCTATGGACTGAGACCTCCGAAATTGAAGAGACCCAAATAAACTTTTCCTCATCTACAGTTCTTGTCAGGTCTTTTGGGCATGGTGGTGAAAAAGCTGACTAGAACATACTCTGTAAAAGACAAACAAAAAAAAATAAACAACCCCCCTAAAAACTCCCAACATATGTATGTGTATTTGTGTACATGCATATACATACATCTTTAAAAATTTCCTATAAGGACATTTGTATACAGAATAAATTCTCATGTGTTCTTTAACAAGTACAATTTGGTAAAGAATCAATATGCTTAGATTAGAATTATACTGCAAATTAAGGATAACTATGTGTAGATAGCATGTAGCAATCCTGCTGAAAACCAGGCTTGGGGAAAGTTTGTAAATAATTTAGCATTTCAATAATGTAGGCTGTGGCGCATCTGGAATCTCTTCCTCTCTTTTGGATTGCGCAATTTCAGATTTTTTTTTTGCCATCTTTCCTTTCTCTGTTTTATTCTGGTTTATTTCTTTTTTTCTAAAACTACTCAGTAAGGAACAATTTACAATCTGAACTGCGCTTATCCAATTCTCTGAAACCAGATTACAGAAGAAAGTTTATTCTTATCATCAAGACACACTGATCCTTTTGAGAAGACATTCCCAGAGATAACCTCTTATTGGGGCTCTGCTGTCAGAAGTTACTTGACTCCATTGAAAATGGTGTTGTACTTTTTCTTGCTACAGTTGTTGCACAGGAGTGAGGTAATGAAAATTTTAAGAATCATTTTATGTTCTGGGTCTTGGCTAAAATGTTTCCTACTCTACACTTAAGATAAAAATTATGGTTTTAAAGTACACAGCAGATGATGTGACTAAAAATCTTGGAAACTCCTGCCTTGTTGAAAGAACAGGTGTTTTTATGACTAGAGAAATCTATATGCACAGTGGTGAAGATATTGTCTTCTTCAATCACATCTGAGCCTAGTTGACCACCACGGTCAATAACTCCTCTGGGAAACGTGGAATGAATTGTTCTGGTTTAAATCTATTCACTTCCACAGTCTTGTTCAATGTATGGAGCTGTGGATCCACCCATACAGCTAGGGAGTGTGTCTTCTTAATCGTATCCTAATAGAGTAGAATGTTTGAACTTTACAGGAATGGAGAATACAGAGATAACTGTTTCTTTTCCAGTGCCACCTGATTGTTTGGATCTTGTGTAGTTAAAAGTTATAGGAGTGTGTATTCTATTCTGTTATGGGCATTGATAGGGAAGATCTTTCAGAATGATTTCTTATAAAGAGATGTTTTTCTAGTTTTCTAATTTAAGAATTAAGATGTTTAACCAGAAGCACACAGGTAAATTCATGATAGCCTTTCAGTTTTCTGGGAAAAGTGATGATAGTTACTGTAAAACAAACAAACAAACAAACAAACACTAATCCTAAAAACTATGTGGCATTGCATAATAATGGTAATAGGGGAAGGAAAATATGTTTCATACTCCTATTACAGAATTTAGGTTTCTTTCTATTTGACTACCATCTTTAAACATGACCTTCAAGATTATTGCATAATGGAAAAAGAGAGACAAAGAGAAGGAAATATAACAGTGGGTGGCAATCTTTTTCTATAATGAGCTAGATGACAAAAAAATTTTTTTATGAGATCCACTTGGTTTTGTAGCAAACTATCACTATATGGAAAAGAACTGTAGCTATGACTTTTTTCCAATAAAACTTTATTTAGAAAACACACAATTGGCTGTATTTAGCTACCAGATACAGTTTACTGATCCCTGAACTAGTTTTAGATACAATGTATTAGTGATTCAGACATAGAAATAGCATATATTATTTCCATTCAGTCTATTAGCCAGGATTCAGTCAGATCAGCTTAATCCAACTAAAAAAGAAACAAAAATGTAGTTAAGTTGGATGTCCATAAGAGAAAAGGATGTTATGGGCTCTAGTAGAATTTAGAGATATCTGTAGAAGATAAAGATGAAAGAAGTGTGGAAGTTAGTCAGACATGTGCCTTAGTTCCTCTGCTTGGTATTTTTCTTTGGACTCCGGAGATTTAAGTTTTTCAAGTTTAGATTTCTTAATTTATTCTTGGTTTTAATATGTTTGTGTGGCTGTATTACTTAGTTTTTGTCACTGTGACCAAAATACCTGACAAAAACAACTTAGAGGAGAAAAATTTTATTTTGGCTCAAGATTTCAGAGGTTAGTTCATGGTAAGATGACTTCATTGCTCTGGGCCCAAGATAAAACAGAGCATCAAGATAGAAGGGCATACAATGAATACATGAGAAAGTGTTCTAAAACACTAGCAGAGAAATGTAAATAAAAACTACCTTTAGATTTCACCTCACTCCAGTCAGACTGGCAAAGATGAAGAATATGAATAATAACAAATGCTGGCAGGATTGTGGGGAGATAGGAACACTGCACTAGCGTTCTGTTGGTGGAATTGCAGACTGGTCTAGCTCTGGAAAGCAGTGTGGAGACTCCTCAAAAAATTAGGGTTGGGTCCACTATATGATCCAGCTATCCCTCTTCTGGCTATTTTCCCAGAGGAGTTAGAATCAGCACATTACAGCAACTCAGCAATAACCATGTTCATAGCAGCTCAATTTACAATAGCTAAACTGTGGAACCAACCCAGACACCCCTCACTGGATGAATGGATCCAATTGCTCTGGTATATATATCAATGGAGTTCTACTTAGCTATTAGAAACAATGATATTGCATCTATTGGAGGTAAATGGATCGTATTGGAAGAAATCATGCTGAGCGAAGTTAGTCAAACACAGAGAGTCAAGGGCTGAATGGTATCCCTCATTTGTGGCAGCTGGTCCTAAACCCAGGCTCAGGAGTAAAGTAGACAAACTCATGTATTATATCCACAGAACAAAAATGCAAAATTTTAATATTTATGAGATACAGTTGCAAGATACTTCATAAGATATTTGAACAAGCTATGCTGCATACCTGTACAAAAACATAAATGTTTAATCCCATTGTCAAATATTTTGAAGAATAACAAGGGATGATAGGGAAGAGAAGGGAAATGTTGGAACTAAGATAAAGCAAGGTACATTCCAAGCAGTTATAAATGTCACTGTATATACTCTAGCCATATATATATAAAATGTTCTTCATAGGTACAAGAATTATGTCACTGTATTTGGGTTTTTTAGGAACAATATAGGACCCAAAAGAAAGGCAAGGGATCAGGGGACTGGAGGTAGAGGTAGAGGGATGTGGGGGGGTATTGAACAAATTCTATTTCTGAATTGTGTGCATCTAGGAATATGTGACAACTAATCCCAACATTATGTAAAACTATAATGCACTAGTAAAGATAAATTAAAAAAAGAAGGGCATAGTAGAGTAAAACTGCTCAACTTGTGATGGCCATGAGAGAGAGAGAGAGAGAGAGGAGAGAAAATATAAGCCTCAAAGTCATGTCGCCAGTGATCTACTTCGTCTAGGCAAAGCGTACTTGCCTATAGCTACCATACATTGATCAATTCAAATTATTAATCCACCAAATGGACTAATAGACTGATTAGGTTATGGCTCTCAAAATCTAAACATCCCTGCATTGTTTTACACATGAGCTTTCAGGGGATGCCTCACATGCAAACCATAACAATGGCATAGCTAAAAACAGAAGTAGCTGAGAATCTAGTCAAGAAATGTACTAGGATGAGGAGAGCTACAGAGTAAATCATCTGAGCTAAGACCAGTTGGAAGGTGCAGCTCAGAACTCAAAGGAGTGTACACCACCAGTGCCAATAGATGTGAATTTGAGTCAGTCAGGGAATGCCATCAGGCCATAAGTTAGTCAAGAGAAAAATAACCTATAACTTAAATCTATTGTAAACTTTAGGATCAACTGACAGAATGGCCAACAATCTTCAGATAGACAAGGGATATACTCAGGGGGCTCAGACTGTGATGTGCCACAAAGACTCAGTTTGGATCCAAGGACTACATCTATCCCCAGAACAAAGAGATCACAGATTTGCACTCTTCCCCAGACACCAAGAACTAAATTCAAGGAGAAAAAAGATGGAGGGAAAGCCCCTGCGAAGCACTTTTGTGCAATAGAAACTGAGTAACACCTTAAGGAACCATTTAAATTATAGGATCAGACTTCAAATAAATAGATTGGACATTTAGGTAATTTTTTTATGTTAACCATCTTGGGAGAAAGGCTTTTTATTAGTTATAGAGAAATCAAGAAGTTACATTTTTCTCTGCAAATCTAAATTAATTTGTGGGTTAAATATTTTCTCTCCTGTTAAACTGGCTAATGAAGTAAAGTGAAAAGAAAATTTGAAAAGAAAACCATGTAAATTATTTTATTGCATTTGAAACTCTCAGTTGAAAAACATTTTTATTATCTAAACATATATATTTACATCCACTTTTTCTGAAAAATCAATTATAATAAGTAAAAAATTACCTGTTAATATTATGCAGAGATTAAAATTATGTTTCCTAAACTGTATAATCATATACTTCATAGGCTGACTTTATGTATACAGAGTACTTTAATTTACCTCAAAAATGCAAATGTCCTTAGAACTATATCATACTATTATAGGAAAGTTCCTTTCTTCTTATGCAATTGATTGCCTCACAGAAAAAAGGCAAATCACTAAATATTTGCCTGTCATAACCACTGAGTGAAGTCACATGCCATTTTCTACCCTTAAGCTTTCTGCCTATTCTACATGTTATTACTTTGTGCCCAAGATGGAAATTTATCAGAAATAAATTCAATAAATATTAAAGAGGGGAAGCATTCTCATGGGGGTGGGCACTTTTCCCTCCACTTATTTATAAAGGACTGTTTTATTCATTTCTTATTCTACCTCTCCAGGGTAGAATGCAAACAGAGTGATTTTTACTGTTTTCGCCATTCTGCTCAGTCCCTCTGTCTCCTAACATACGTTTGACTTAGATGAGCCCCTCTGTCTGTTTGGAAATGTATGAAGCAAGCTAAACCTCTCTGATGAGAGTTGCCATTTCAGAGAAGTTCTTGCCTGTCTGGTTGTTGTAGCTGCAATTAAGGGCTGGGGAACTGCTGGGACCCTTGCAAAGGCTCTCAGCAGCTGCACTATCAGTTGGCTAGCCTGGCAACCCCTCCCTACCCGCCCCTGCCTCCAGACTGCAGTGGATTGTAATTCAATAGAATTCAAATCCTTAGCTGCCTGGAGCAGCTAGGCAGCAGGCCCAGAGGCCTTTTCAAATCAGAGTTTTAACAGTTATTTTAATCCACAGGAGATGCCAGCATTTTTCTGTCTCACAAAGACAAGCAACGCTATGCAAACACAGGCTGGTAAGATACAACTTCGTGAGGACAAAGTTGAACCAGATTCTCTTTGGGGAAAAAAAAATGAGAGTAAACCCATGTATAATGTTCATTGTGCTAATCTACTGTTTATTTTCCCTTTTCAGGAACAGATTCAGATAGGAAATGGAACAAAAAATTAGTGGAGGGAGCAAGCATATGCAAACACACCATTTTGTGCAACAAACCTGCTACCAGCAGACAGCAGACCATGACTCTTTTATTCAACTAAGTAAATATGAGTCGCTTTGTCTTCCTGTTGGATAGGCTAACATTAAATCATTGATGATTACAATAATTTAACTCTGCCTGGGCATCCAGATTTGACTTAGTACTGGTTATTATATTAATCAGAGGAGGAATAGGGACCATGTAGCCTAGGAAGTTCAGTATAGCTTGGTAGTTATACCAGCACAGCCTCTGGGATTAGACTGCCTTGCTCAATATTGCTCAGTCACTTACTTCCCATGAGAATTTGGGCACATTTGTAATACCTCTGTGCTCTCTGACATGAAAAAGTTGATGATGGTACCTGTAATGAAAATTAAATGAATAAATGAATGGGAAGAGCATAGCAGTATCTGGCATAGTAGGTACCAGGCTAACAGTGTAGTCTATAGACCAGCAGCATCACCATTGCCCAGGAACATGTTAGAAATGCAGATTCGTGGGTCCCATCCTTGATGTACTGGATCAGAATCTGAATTTCAGTAAAATTCCTACAGACTTTAAATATTTGAGAAGTATTACTAATATAAATATTAAAATTGGTGTTTTAGGATGGTTATAACTAGCTGATGTGGTTGAGACATCCCTGGTGATTTCTCCCTTCCTTTTTGGTTCTTGAGCCTATGGAAGAGACTATCCTCTGACACTGGTATCTGATTACCTTGATTGCTTGGTGGCCAGCAGATTGTACTCTTGTGAACCTGTTTTCTGTATCATCCTCAATTTGCATTGTGACTTTAAATGTTTACTTTGTATTCAGAGCTTTCTATTTTATTCCAGCCATCTAATTTAACGCAAGTCTCCATTAGGGTCTGTGCTTTATGGGATGTCTTACTTTATACACTGCCTCCTGATACCTTGTAGTTCAGTTGAAAGGTTCTATGCCCAATTGCCCATCATGAACAAAACAAAAAGAATATTAGGAACTTATTAAGAGACATGAAAAAGTTGGGATTGTTTAATACTTTCCTCCTAGGCTCCATATTGCACTGAAACATTTGATTTTTATGGTTGTCTCCAAGAGGCAATTTTCTAACAGATTTTATAGCAGAGAAGAGAGCTCGGTCTTTAAAGAATGCAAAGGTCAACAAAGCAAAATTTGCTCTATTTATGGGATGGGTGTGACATTTGGACCTCTTACCAGCCAACATTCTTTTGGCTTTAGGAGAGAGTTCATTGCTATACCTGCTTGCTTTATTTCACATCAAATGGTCTTTAGTAAAGAGATTTGGAAACAGAGACCTTCTGTAGGCATTCATGCCAAGTTTATCACAATTCCATGATGCTTGGCCAATAATGCAATGATAATGGATGACTCCAGGATGCCAGGGCCCTTGGTGTGTGGTGAATTGAAGGGACATAATTGTATGTGAAATAGACAGAAGAAAAGCTTCAAGGGCACACTGGCACCTAACTTAAAGTAGCAGAGCAGCCCTGTAGAGAGGCCAGAATTCACAGCAATAAGGCTTGTATCCTGCCATGGATCAAATTGGAAAGGAAAAGAGGTTAGTTATTTGTAAACTGTAAGATTAATGTGACTCGCAAACTATTTCAATCATGAATGTCCAAGTTGCTTGGAAAGATTGCTTAGCTTTCCACAATTATTGATTGCCTCCTCTGTGTATGGCACTAAGCAAGCAGCACAGGGACCAAAGAAGTATGAAACCTAGGTCCTTCTCTCCAAAGAACTTATAACACGTATGTATGTATATGAGATGAAAATAAAGTTGAGCAAGGGGTAAGCTGAAGGTTCTAAAAGGGTAACAAGAAGAGAAAATTGCCCATGTCTACTTTAGAGTGGGGAGCAGGGTTCTAGAGGTGTGGCTACCTGCAGGGATATTTTATTGCTGACTTAGGCAGAGTTTACTGTCCTTCCCTAACAACCACAGGCCACTCCACAGAGATAGGACCATACTGCACGACAGTGAATAGAACAAAATGCGCTCTTCGTAAGGGCAGGCACCTAGGAATAAAAGCCCAGAAGGTTCTGGATCCTGCTACCTTAGCCCTCTCTTTAAGGTACTCCATTCAGAAGTTGTTCATCCTACCTGGAAACATATCCTCTTCCTATGAACTCATCCCCTAGAGTTTATTCTATTTTTAATCTACTCTTTTAAGTTTGTATCTGTACAAGAAACCCAAGAAACAAATGCCATATTATTTATTTTTCTTCAAATCTATACTTTTTTTGATGTTGGTATTCATATATAACAAGTGTATATGTATATGTATTTTTTTCTTGTTGCTAAACTAGTTTTTGTTTGTCACTATATTATTACAATAAAATTAGTTTTAGAATAAATATTATTTTTAATTAAAATTTGTGCCCTCTTTTCCTATCTAATAAATTTGTTATATTCTGATACTTCACTGTGGTTATTATCTGAAGGATATTGAGAGAGATGCTCTCTGGAAAGCTCCTTTTCCATCATCCTGGCTGAGATCTGTCGCTACCTCAGGCATCCCTGAGGGCGGGCGGGACAATTCGGAGCAGCCGGATTGTCCCCCGGGGCTGAACAGGAGGGCGAGTGCTGCGACCGAAGTCTGGATCCCCCTCGTTGGAGACCCCTGTCTCGGCCGGGGAAATGAGTCAGTGACACAAAGAAGGTGGCAGCTCAAATCCGTTTATTACCAAGGCACACGGGTTTTTATAGGGAGGGGAGACAGCCAAGGAACCAATGGTGAAGCGGCAGACTGGCTTATCCCAGCCAATGAGGGACTGTCATGTTGGTGTTGTAGTTTAAAGGGGTACAGGAAGAAAGAGGAAGCAGCCCCCAAGCGCGCGCTTTTTTCACGCTCTTTTGCTCAGAGCGTGCGGAGCGTGAAAGAGGAAGCTTAAGAGGAGAAGAAGCGTCATGGCGTCCGGCGCAGCATTTGTCTTTTGCACAGTGTCAAACTCTGGGTGATAATATGAGGAGACTCGAGGAACAAGAAAGCTGCAGTGTTTAAAATGTTATGTGGAAGAAAGGTAAAATCTACTCTGCATGGTCTCATTAGGTATAATGAAGAGCAAAGTCTGGAAGCCATATGAAGATATTTTATATATACATAAAGGAAAATTTCCAACAATGTGAAGTACTTAACTATTTAAGAAGGCTGTCTGGAAAGATTGTGAATTTCCTCTCTCTAGAAATGACAGTATTTTTTTTTTTTTTTGAGGTGATTTAAAGTACTAGATGGCTGGTTGCTTAGATCATAAGCTCCTAAAAGCTTATTGTAAAACTAGTGACCTTGCTGGCCATGTTAGATTAACCCCAGGGTGTGTGTAAAATACAAACATGATTGGACACAAATTCTGACTCAGTGAGCTTTGAGCCTCATAATGTAGATCAGAGTTTCTCAAAGGGGTAATACAGTGTGCCAGAAACGAACTTGTGTTGGGAGTAACAGGGTTCAAGACATGCTACCCCAAAATGTGGCACCTTGCATTTGAGAAAAGAGTGAAGCAGGAAGGTCTCTCTGCTCTCCCACTGTTCTCTGAAACAGGCCTTTAAGACTTAAGAAGATCACTCTGACCATCTTCCTCCCTTCTATCCTGAAGAATCTCATAAGCCAGGGGTCCTGCTCTTTACCCAGAAGAAAGGAGTGAAGACACAGAAATGCCAAGAAGATTCTGAATGAACAGGTCTTGCTAGGTATCTCACTGTTGAGTGCCATTAGGTTACATTGTCACAGGAGAGTGGGGAGTGGAAGCTTCAAACCTCAGTTCTTGTGTTCTGATGAAAGAATTTGGAGTCATATACCAACAGCCATGCAAGAGAACGTTATTATAGGAGAAAGTATAGTAAAAGTAAAGTAAGGCTCAAGTAGAAAGCACTTTCAAGAGAGGAGAGAGAGAAAGAGAGAGAGAGAGAGAGAGGGAGGGAGAGACAGAGAGGGAGAGGGAGAGAGAGAGGGAGAAAGAGAGAGATACATCATCTCTGATCAGATAGCAACAAAAGAAATTGTGCAGTCTCCAAATTCATTACTGTGTGATGTTTGCCTGGGGAACTGGGGTCTACCTTCTGCACTCTTTGCCAGTCAGGTGTTCAACTCCTCCTTCACATTGGGTGGTAGAGTTTGTTTTTATTAAAGAGAGACAGACAATGAGAGAGAGAGAGAGAGAGAAAGAGAGAGGGAGAAACAATTTTTATTTAGTTTTTCATGTGGCTTTCATTGCTTCGAGAATTTGTTGTGCGCATGGTGTTGAGGTTTGAACTCGCATACTCGGGCAAGCCGGGCAAGCACCATAACTGCGGAGCCACCGCTCCAGCCTGAGTGGTAGAGTTTTTTACACTAATAGAGCCTCTCTGGAACCGCCATGGTGGCCATTCTATCATTCTATTCAGGGGGGTCTTCATCTGTGAGTTGATACTATGTTAATATGGGTATTGGGATCAGTGGCCAGTTGGAAGTTATTTTAGTGCATGTGTGTCACTAAAGAAACCTCCCTTCTGAGATGAATAGAGGCACTTATGGTCATAACCCCTAGCTTTACCCTAACCTCAGTGGACCCAATCAAGACTTAGTCCCATTAGTCCTCCTTTCTTGATGCATTTCTCCAATTGGTCCCCCAGTCAACTCCTTCTGTTTCTATTTCTGTTATTCTAAAGGTCTGTGCATCTGATATTTTTAGATAAATTATCTGCTATAAGTATTTTACTAATCTGTCTTGGAAAGAGTTTAAAGAAGCTTTAAAATTAACTTAAAGGAATTGGAGCAGTGGCTCAGCAGTTGAAACACTTGCCTGGCATGTGCAAGAACCTGGGTTCAAACCCCAGTACCACACATACAACTAAGTGTTGGATAAATGAAGACCAACTGAATAAATAAATAAAATTGATTCTCTCTTTCTTTTTCTCCCTCTCTTTATTAAAAAAAATTAACTTAAAGAACACCTGTGACCTTGCTATGTACTTTAGTGCTCATTACTCAATACTACCTAACACTATTCCCTTTGTCTAATTTTACTTTTACATATTTATCAAATCTAAGCATAAAAATACACATTTTATCTATTTTTTGGTATCTTTATTTATTTAGGCTCCCATGTCCCATAAAATTTTTATTAAACAAATTATTTTGCTTTTGTTAATCTTTTATATAGATACCTCCTCCATGAATCTTGTGATGGCTTAGAAAAAGATACTGCTTTTTCTCTCCTGCAGATTTTCCCTGAGACAACTGTTGGGATCCAGGATCCACTAGGACTCACAGAATTCAGGAAAGATTTTACACTCACAGCTACAGTTTATTGTGAGAGGATACAATTAACATCAGCAACCAAAAAAGGCACACAGGGCAAAGTTCAGGAGAAACTAGGTGCCCTTTTCAGGGGTCCAGGGGTCTCCTCTCAGTAGAGTTGCATGTGGTTACATTTGACTCTCCAAACAATAAGGTGAAACATCATGTGTAAAGTATTGCCAACCAGCTAAGTTCACCAAATCTATGGTTTCCAGAATTCTTATTGAGGTCAGTCACTTAGACATTTAGCACCTGTGTGATAGTCCTTTTTCAATCTGCAGATCCCCAGAGGTCAAACAGATACAGGCCTCTTGCACATAAAAACACTCTTATTGGGTAGGAGTTCCAAAGCATCTGAGCTGGCCAAATTAACCCTTTGTTGCACAGAGCACTAGGGGTGATTTGAGCTACGGATTCCTTCAGCCCTCTGGAAGCCAGTGCCCCAGGTCAGGTGGCCTGCTCATAAGCATCAGGATCTGATGCTGGTTAGGAAAGTCCTGGAACCATTGTATTTAAATAGCTCTACCTGGTGATTCTTATAAACAAGGAAGGTTGGGATCTTTGTGACTAAATGGTTCTTAAGGATTTTCAAACCATCAGTTCTGTGATTTTTGGAGTTAAAAATTCCTAACACATGCCTGCTTGTTGGGGCAGGTCCAAAACAGCTACAGTTAGTCTTCCTCAATAGGGCTTCCTGTGGGCTATGTTGTGTTTTTAGTGGTAGCAAAGGCTGGGAACAAGCTATATTATGGTTAGCATGTAGTCAGGGTCAGAAACCCTCTGATTTAGTGTATGCACTTGAGATTATAAACGTTAACTTGTGAGCACATGCCCACTGATGTAATCTGTTGGCAGTGTGCCTTCTTTGTTTGGAATGTATTTCAAAACGATCTATGGAACTGGCTCTGGGGTGGGCAAAATAGAACCAGCTGGGGGCTGAAATTGAAGGCTGGAGGCTATTGTCACTCCCCAATAAAGCATGACTCCTATCCCAAATGTGTCTTGCATCTTTTTGCACCTGGTGGGATCCCAAATCTGTTTCTTGGGCTTGAGCCTCACTCTCAGCATGACACTGTTAAATGTTCTTTTATTTCTGTGGATACTTATTTGATTAAGCTTAGTTTCTGGCCACAGATATTTAATTTCGGAAGATCATTTTTAACAAATGCTATAGTGCCCTTGGGGATGAGGAAGATGTGAGAAGAAAGCATCCCAAATAAATTTCCAGAGGTATTAGAAAATCAACAGATTAGTGGATAATTATGATAAGAGGGAGTTGGGAGTGGAGGTAGTTCTCCAACAGGCTTTAAAAAGACCTTAGGACAAAAGACTCTTGCCACTGAAAAATTGTGTAATGAAGGTATGTGTGACAACCTATTGGACAATGATGTTTCCAGTTTTGTGGGCTTTATATTTTGTGGGAACTTCAGCACAGCATATGTCTGTCTGGGTCTCAGTTATCTTATTAGCTATTTGGGATTAAATGAAACTATTTATGCATGATAATTGTGCTTAAAAATAAAGAATCTTTTGAATATCTATAAATGTGTTAAATAATTGCCAGATTATGATTTTGTAATTCCTAAAGTTCGTTTATAGCAGATGATCTGCCCACATAAGTTAGATGCATTCTACATATGAGTTAATTTGCATTTTGTAAGCTTTCTCCTTTGCAGTTTGCTAGCAGCTGGATCTCTCCTATTTTGTTCCCTACACATTACTGCGCTCTCTCTTGATTTCTAATAGGTCTTTCTTTACTAGGTCTCTGTTTCTTCTCATTCTCTTTTTTCCAAAGCCACTTTTGCTTGTCCCTTAAATATAATTGTGCCCAAATTATATCTATAAGGTCTTATTCGTAGGGCCTTACCTTTTTATTTTATGCTCATTTCTACAGAAAGATAATTAAAAAGCAAATATATTGAGTTCCTACTATATGCCAGAAAGTGTACAAAGCAGTAGGGACAAAGAGGTACCAGGCAAAGAAAGACCTTAGCTGCAAAGACTCTTAACACGTCAGCCCCTCATAAATTTTTTCTTTTCTTTTGCTCTTTTGCAGTATTGGGTTTGAACCCAGGGGCACTCTCCTACTCAGCTACATCCCCCGGCCTTTTGCTTTTTATTTTTATTTTGAGACAGGGTCTCACTATATTGCCAAGACTGTTCTTGAACTTGTGGTCCTCCTGCTTCAGCCTCTTAAGTAGCTGGGATTACAGGCATGTGCTAGTGCTCTGTGCTAACCCCACACAAATTAGACCATCACTTATACTGAGTTCCTCTTCTCTGCAGACACAATCCCAAACATATACTGAGGACCTCTGTTTTTAAGTCCTATCCGCTTTACCCACCATAGGAAAATACTGAACTTGTTATCTTTCTCTATAAACCTCATCTTTCTCCCGTCTTCCCTTTCTCTGCTAAAAAGCATTATTCCAAGCTCCCATGTTAGTGAGTTTGTCATCCTCTCGGTGTCTACCCAGTTCCAGTTTCTTGGCCTCTTCTGTTGACATGTCTCTAAGGTCCATTTCCATTCCTCCATTTCCGCTGTTTTAGAGGCCTCTTTAGGCTCTCAGTGGCACAGGCACAGCAGCCTCTTAATTGTGTCCTCGCTTCATGTTATCACATGGCTCCAATGCTGGCTTCCTACTCACACCTTTCCTGCTCACTTTCAGAGTAGAATATGATCCCTCTTGTTGTGGTCCTACTTATTTTCCCATGGCCCACTATTTTCATTTGTGTACTTGTGCCCTAGTAACACCAAACTAGACAGAATTTCTTGGACATGCCCATGTCTTTCCAAGCCTCTGTTGATCCCTGGGCCTGGGATTCCTTTTCTATCTGTTTCTTGGTGAATATCACCCATCAAGGCTTATCTCTAATCCTTCTTGTGTGAAGCAGGCTCAATTTCTCAATGAACTGCCTATATATATATCTCCCAGTTTTTTTGTTCATATTTCTCTTATAACACTTTTTTGTACAATATGCTTTGTTTCCAGGAACTTGTTCGATGGCTGGTATAGACGATCAATTCCTTCCTCACCTGCCTACCCTTTTATGACTGCCAAATAAGCAACACAAAATTTCTTATACTTTTATATCTAAGACTTCATTTATATAACATCCTTAACAACTTAGTTAAGTCTTAGCAAAAGACTACATTATGGAACAACAGATATATTTAACTGATGCAAATGCAGTTGTGAAATGCAAGCTTTGACTTGCGGTTTTCATTTAGCTGGGAATTTCATCTAGCACAAAACCAAAATTCACTGTTTTTCATATCTTGAGGCTTTTCCTTCTGAAAATATATTGTGATAGAGGATGTAGTTGTAGCTGAAAAATTAAGATACTCCAGTTTGCTTCACATATTATCAGCAGATGGATTGAAGGAACTAAAAGCATT
Source organism: Aplodontia rufa (assembly GCA_004027875.1). Classification (NCBI taxonomy): domain Eukaryota; kingdom Metazoa; phylum Chordata; class Mammalia; order Rodentia; family Aplodontiidae; genus Aplodontia; species Aplodontia rufa. The sequence goes on from PVKS010015757.1 coordinate 25,865, forward strand.
TTAAGATTTTGCAAAGCATAATTGCTTTAGAGTCTATGCCTCCACTTTTCTTAATATTGCTATTTAGATTTTAATGAATAAAGTACTGTGTAGTGAGATGATTTTTCTTTTCCTTTTTTCATGGGTTATTGGGACTCTATGATAAGAAGGCATACTTAATTCTTTTTATCCTATTTACATATTCATTCATAAGCTGGTTATGTATCTATATCACCAATTTTCATGGTAGGATTATTGAGTCCAGTTATTACGTAAAGCTTGAGGACTTCCTTTAAATTCTAGGTATTCTAGGGTGATATGAGAGCAAGTTTATTATTGCTGTAGTGTGCTCTAGGAGCACATACTATTAATCTGATTGTCTCCACAGGGTGGATTTTGCAGATACACCTCAATTCATTTACAGCTCAAGATGACATGAGAGTGAGGATGCTACTGGGGTGTTAGACTGTGTATGGGTATTTTTCCAAATTTTTCTTGGAGTTAATGCCATTTCCAAAAGACTTTTCTTTTTGTGTTGAATTTAGTCTAAGATTGTTAAGAAGCATAGCAAAAGAAGATTTAGGATTCTCTTGGACTGAACATTGAAATATAAAACCACTCAGGACACAGTGGAAAAAAGTGGCAATAGAAGTTGGGAAAAATGTTAAACTGAATCCAAATGTTAACTAGATTGGGTGGTACAGATTGATTTATCAGAATGGAACAATTAAAACAAAAAAGAATTTTAAATCTTTCCCCCCCAACTAAGCATATACCATGACACTTCAACCATTATTCATTAATTATTTCATAATGTGTGAGGCAGATCAAACTTCGATCTATACCTCAGAGAAATGATCATCCTCCAGCCATTTGTAGTGTTTGTGGTTTCCTACACACATCAGGTGGTTTTATTCCCATTTAGTCTTTACTGACTTATCCCCATCTTCTGGAGTTTATGTAATTTCTGCTCAGTCATTGAGGCTGCCAGCAGGTGTCCCTGACTCCAGGATGTTTCTCTGTTACCATGAGGCTGGGATAGGACTCCATATTGCTTATCTCTAATCCTGTATTTTTCTATGCCCCCTTTTTAAAACATTGTTTTTAGAGAGAAGGACAGTGAGAGAGAGGGGGGGAAAGAAAGAGAAAATAAATTTTTATTTAGTTTTTCATGTGGCTTTCGTTACTCTGATACTTCATTGTGTATATGGTGCTGGGGTTTGAACCCATGTCCTCATGCATGCCTGGCAAGTGCCGTAACTGCTGAGTCCCACTATCCCCTTTAAAAAATGATTAATTCATGTGTCAGTTTCCACTACTAGACTATGAACACCTTTAGGCCAGAGACTGTCCTTTATTTTTCTGGGTCTTCAACAAAGTAGCAAATACCATATGAGTGTTTGTGGAATGACTAAATGAAATTAGTTCTCCAGGACTAGAATTTTCATTGCTGTACAACATCATTGGAAGCTCTTATTTTGAAGAGCTGGACTAAATATAATATCACCTAAATTTTATGGATGTATTTGAATCACTGCTTTAAACTACTCTGTTTAATTTAGTTCTAAAATAAAAGCCATCTCTCTTGTCCTCTAGTTATTTAGAGTATAGTTTTAAAATAGAAAGTTGAGGTGAATTAAAAAGCATGGAGAAAGTCATAAGTGTAAATTGCTTCCCAATATAATCTCTTGAGTTCATATTTAATAAAGATAAGTTACTCTATCAACAATTGTTCCATGTGTGAGGGTATTTGTACATAAATCACTTAGTTGGCTTGGATCTAACATTGATAGGACATAATTGATCTTTAAAAGTTTTATGAAGAATCACAGACTGTGAAATTAAAAGCGGTTGAATTGTCTAACTTTGCTTTTCCATCACACAGACACCTGCTTTCTTGGTAGTAGAAGACTTGTTTTATATATATTATTGACCAGTCCATCAATTAACTCCATCTGACAATAATTAACCTGATGTTACCTTCTAGTTTATATCAGGAAAACCTACCACAGTATTCTAGTTTGCCAGCTTGAATTTTTTCCTACCTTCCCCATAATGTTTAGTCATTAAAGCAGAGAGGTATATTTTCCAGCTCTTGATTTGGTAAAACAGTTTATCATTTAACCTTATGTATTGCACACTATTTTCTTGTGTGATAGGAGCTGGAAAACGTCCAGTAAGCCAGTTTTACTCTATTTGTCAATCTATAAAATAAAGTCATTTTTTAACTTTCTGATTCATAAACATTGTCACTATCTTTGGAAAAGAGAATAGCTGTAATTAACAGGATATTGCATGATAGTCAATGCTTGTAATTGAAATCTTTGGGAAATATTATGTGTGCTTAAACTTGCTTTATCTACCAAATTAAGAGGTCCTCGAGGGCATCTATATTAGTTTCCTGCTTTTGGTAAAAAAAAGTTATCACAAATTAGTGGCTCAAAATAAAACAACTTTATTAGTTTGGAGATCTGAAGTCCAAAACGGGTTTCACAGGACTAAAAATCAAGATGTTGGCAGTATTCTGTCTGGAGACTTAAGGGAAGAATCCATTTCCTTATCTTTCTTAGCTTCTCTGGGCTACCTGCATTCCTTGGCTCATGGCCATTTCCTCCATCTTCTGAATCAGCAGTCACATCACTCTGACCTTTGCTTCAGTTGTGTTGGGCCCACTGGATAATTCCCATATATCATCCCCATTTTAAATCTCTTAACTTAATCAAATCGGCAAAATCACTTTTGCTATGTGTATTGGGGGGTCCTCAAGATTACTCCAAAGTTTAAATCTCTTCTAGGAAGACTTGAAGGACATGGACTATAGTCATAGAGCTGTGATTTATTATGGCATAAAAATGCAAAGCAAAGTCAATCAGGGGAAAACACACTTGGATATAGTCAGAAAAAATCAGATGCACACTTTCAAGTATCCTTTCCAACAGAATCACCCAGTATGCTCTGAACTCCCCCAGCAATGAGTTGAGATAACACATGTAAACTGTTGCTAACCAGAGAAACTCACCAGAGACGTAGTGTCCAGAGTTTTTATTGGGGCTGATCATGTAGGCATCATCTGCCTATCATATACCAAAATTCCAGGTTCCCAGAAGCAAAGCAGTTGTAAGTACAAACCATACTATTTGCACAAACATTGAGGCAGAGTAACTCTTATTAGTTAATGGTAGATGGTCCCCAAAGTAACCAGAGAGAGGCCAAGGGACAATCCTGCAAGTACACTTTTTCAAATATAGCAATTTAAGATTGTTCTATTAACTCTGTCTTAATACCATGTAAGATAACTTTTTTTCTGGTCTTAGGGATTAAGAGGAGGACATTTTTTTGGGGGAGTGGGAGGATGATTCTGTCCACACTATCCTTATTATATTTTGTATTCACGTCTGTATAACCTACTGTCTTACATTTTGTGAGCACATAGGAAATGCTCTTGTGGACCATTATTTGGCATATTCCCTATGGGCCAGGCTTAGTAAATGACATTACAATCCATCCAATGCCTGAATAGAAAATCCATTTTGAGTGCTTCCTTATTCTTGCCCTCCACATCCAATCAATCACCGAGTCCTATTGATTTTACTCTCTAGGCATTTCTTAATTCCATTCCATTGCCTTCAGATCTGCAACCACTACTGTAGTCAGGCCAACATAACTTCTTGACTATCTTTGTCTATAACCTCTGGGCTTCTTTTAAGCTTCTAGTTTTACTTCTCTTCAGTCCATTATTCAGATTAAAAACAAGTTTGTTCGTTTAGAACACAAATGGAATAGTGCTTACCCCTTCTACCTTGCACACTATGCAGTCTCCAGTCATGTTGAATTTTTCTTGGTTCCTCAACAGAACATGCTCCCTCTTGCTTCTAGGGTTTTACATGAATTTGTTCCTTTGTATCAAACACTTTCCCCTTTCTTTGTCAAATTAATTCTGATTATCTCGTCCCTTTGGTCTCACCACACACATTTCTACCTCAGGGAGATCTTACCAGGTATCTGAATAGGTGAAGCCCCTCAGTTACCTAGTCCTGTGTACCTGTATTTTCTCTCTTATTATACTTCTATTCTGTGTCTCCCCTGCTAGGTTAGATCTTCAAAATTATGTAAGAGACTATAACTCTTTTATTCACTGTTACATTACTAACATCTAGCATCTAGAAATGGGCAAAATAGATTTTTTTTTTAAGAGAGAAGGACAGTGAGAGAGAGCGGGAGACAAAAAGAATCAATTTTTATTGAGTTTTTCACATGGCTGTCATTGCTCTGACACTAAGTTGTGTACTGAGTGCTGGGTTTTGAACCTGTGTACTTGTGCATGCCAGGCAAGCGCCGTAACTGCTGAGCCACCGCTCAAGCCCCCAAATGGGCAAAATAAGCTTTTAATAAATATTTACTAAATAAGTGAATGAATTAGTACTGAAACCTTTTAAAAATGAATATATGACTGCTTTGGAAAACAGTCTGACAGTTGTTCAAAAGAAAAAAACATGGAGTTTCCATATGATCTGAGAGAAATCAAAATGTTACATGTGAAATTTGCACACAAAATTCCCAGCAACATTAATAATAACCCCCACATGTAAGTAACCCAAATGTCTATCACTTTATGAATGGATAAATGAACTATGTTATACCTACATAATGCAATATTTTTGGAAGTAAAATAATGTGCTTTTGTCAGTTTGCATTTCTGTGACTAAATGGTATGACAAGAACAACTTGGAGTAAAGTTTATTTTGGCTCATGGTTTCAGAGTTTCAGTCCATGACCAGCTGACTCCATATCTCTGGGTCTGTGGTGAGGCAGAACAGCATAGTGGAAGGACATGGTGGAAGAAAACAGCTCAGGAAATGGTAACCAGGAAGCAGAAACAGAGAAAGTCCCACTAACCAGCCAAAATATAACCCCAAAGGCAAATCCCCAGTGACGTACTTCCTCTAGCCATACCCTACCTGCCTACTTTTACCTCCCTGTTAATCCATCCAAGTGGATTAATGCACTGATTAGGTTAAGACTGTCATAACCAAATCATTTTACCTCTGAACATTCTTTCATTGTCTCATACATGAGGCTTTGGGGGACACCTCATACCTAAACCATAGCAGAATGGAATAATGATATGTGCTACCTGAAACTCAAAAACATGAAAAACACAAGAAGCCAGTCACAAACTAATTTATTATATGGTGTCATTTATATGACATGCTCAGAAAAGATAAATCTATAGAAGTGCATTAGGGGTTGCCTAGAGTTGAGAATTTTGGGAAGAAATGGAAAGTGGATGCTAATGAGTACAGGGGTTTCTTTTGGAGATGTGACAATGTTCTAAAGTTGATTGTGGTGATGGTTGTATACTTCTGTGAATATATATTAAAAACAACCAAATTATGTGTAATTTGTGAATTGTGCAGTATGTGAGCTATAGGTCAATAAAACTGTCATTAAAGAAGACAAACAATTGAAAACCAGCCAATGCATCATTTAAGTTTGAAAGAGAGCTGATGTTTAGACTAAGAAGAACATTGAGCTCAAGAAATGTTAAGTGAATAAGTAAATGATCTATTATCTCCCTCAGACTGCAGCATTCTATATTGACTGAATTGTCCAACCAACTAGTTCATCTCACACTCAAGCAGGCATGTAAGTGTCTTTCCTTAAAATGACCATGTTACTTTGGTATGGACCAGAGGGCTTCATGTATCTGTTGGCATATTAAATATGCAGAAGTGAACCAGTGGGTCAATATTTAATGAAACTAATATGTATATTTGATTTTTCAAGAAATTCCTTAAATAAAACTGCCCCTTTCCTTTCTTCTAGCACCTCCACTTATAGTGTATGATAAGAAGAAAGAAATGACTGATTCAGGTTGGGTGCCAGGAGTTTTACTATTGCTTTTCACTGTAAATGCAATATCAACCCAGTGAAGAAGGCAGATTCCTTGTTATTATTATGAAATTAGATTTGACCTTAAAATCCCCCTGAAAGGACCATGTAGTTCTATCGACTACAGTTTGAGAATTGCTGTCCTAAGTGATATTAAACTCACAGAATCCTTAAAAATAGTGTGTGTTTACAGATCTCCCTAGTATTTAGTTGTGCCCAGTGGTCCTTACTTCTAGGGTTGTAATCGTCTCCCTCAAGTTATTTGGTCAAATTTCTCCTTAATCTGGTACACTTCTCATTAAGGGCACAGCATTGCTAATTGATAATCAGCATTTCCTTGCTTTTCTCTGTCAGAGGACGTCTTAACAGTAATCATTTCAACCTTATGTTATCTCAGGTCTTAATACCTCTTTTTCGTCTTCCCTTCTTCCTTATCTAGAATAGCAAGATAAGTCAGCCATGGAGATAGAGATGGAGTCAGGACTTTTGTGATAAGTAACATTTCATGGTCTAAGAAGTTCCAAAACTCTACTCCGGGTATCTTTCTGAGAAGCTATCTGGATGATTTATGGTAATAGATTGGAGAAGGACTGAAACATTCTGGCTGCCCTTGTATGGGAACCAAGAGGTCAGCCACCCAATTTTCAATCTGTGTTCAAATGATAACATTCAGAGTTCGGTTGTGGGTATAGTTTGCCTTAGAAAATGAACAATTCTCTCAGCAATGTTGTAAGGGAGAAACTGCCAAATTAGTCTATAATTTGCATTTAGATTTTTAGATTAAAGCTACCATAATTTGTGACAACACTGAAGGAAAATTTGCCAGTGAAGGGTTAGAGTTTTGCAATGTGTTAATGCTGTCTTTGTTTAGCTTTATTTATTTGTTTATCTTTTTACCTACATCTTTCTTTGGGGAACACTGAAATGCTTCTTTGTGTTGCAGAAGATTTCTCAGCATGGCCAAGTGGCATTTAAAGAGTCCAATGAGAAAGATGACTTATCTCCAAGTGGCAATGTCAAAAGACACATTGCAGGTGCCCTGTCTCAGGTCTGGAACGAAACTGACATTCTCAATTACTGCCCAGTCTGTGGCGTCACTGCCACCGTCCCAGCATCCGCCTCCTTCAAACAGCCTTCACGAACTGTCTTTGTCTGTTCAGGGGGGTGCTCTGACTTGAAGGAAGCTGTGCTTTGTCTCCCTAATGCATCTTTCTGTCTTTGGCACATTTGTTGTTTGTTGTTGATGGTGCCAGGGCTCAGCTGTTACATGACAGGCTTTGACAGAGTGAATCAATTGTTGTTGTTTTTTCTTCACGAAATACCCATCAGACTTTGTGTTCCCCCTTAAAAATGAAGCTCGTTTTACTACCAGGAATAAGAAAAATACAACACAGAAAATTAATGGTATTTTTGCATTTGATCATGTTGGATGAATTTTCAGAAAAAAAAAAGTATTGATTTTTCACAATGTTGATATAAATGGGAACAAATTCTAGAGCTCCCAAGAGTCTCATTTCCTGGAAATATAGTATTAAGAGTACACTGACTTGACCTTAGCTTGTTAAATTCCTTAGAGAAACAGAGGGACAGACAGTCATATAGACAGACAGGCAGCAGACAGACATTATTATTTTCAGCTTCCTTCCATCCTAGGAGTCAGGAGCCCTCAAAGAAGTATTTTGTGGGAATCCATGAGATTGCTTTTTACCTGAGTGTTATTTGAAATTTCCTATGGATTGTGAATCTGAAACCTTGGGGTCTGTGTTGAGGATTTTTGATCTAAAGATTTTTGACCGTGCTTCTTACAAAATCACAAATTAATATTTCTAGAACTCACCACAGGATAGCTATGCAGCTGTCCAGCATCCAGATAAAATTGAGTAATAAATTCAGAAAGTTCAATGTCCCATGTTTCTGAACAGTCAACTTAAACCTTTTTGTGCTGGACACTATTATTCAAAAATCTAACCCAACTTTAAGATGAAAACTATCATATGAAAATTCTAATTTTGTGAGGTTTCTATAGAATTGTACTTAAAATATGAATGAGCTCAATTTATACTAATAAAAAGGGTAAAGAGAGCAAAACACATTCATGAGCTGCTTCTGCCTATGTTTCATATTCTGTGAAAAATCTTCTGCAGGATTTTACTAAGAGGGAGATGTTGAAAGAAGAAACTCCTTGGGGTCAGTGGCTCCTCTTATCTTTATTAAAGGACCAATCTAGCTATCAGCTGGTTTCTCTAGTTATGGGACCTTCAAAAAATGCCCCAATGTCCTCAACTGTGAAATGGGGATAATATTAGTCTGTCTTAGAGTTGTGTAAGGATTGAATGAATAAATGCAATAAAGCACAAGAGCCATGCCTGACATACTATAATTATTAGTTGTCATTGTCATTGAGATGATGCTAGGCATCAAAATAGAAAACAAAAAAAGATTAGTAGAGAGAAGGAAAGAAAGAAAGACAGAAGGTGCCCGTGAGAGGACCTTCCCCTTGCAAACCACCTCTCTGAGTGGATAGAGACTTTTCTTGAAGAAAACTGTGGTTCATGGAGAGAGACTTTTTCACTTTGGGCAGGATTTCTCAGCCTTGTTGAAAACTCCCATGTCCCTGCAATTATCAAAGCCCTTGACATGAGGGGTAACCTCAGCTCAGCCAGGACTGAGATTCTCAGGGATTAATGATGAACAGGGGAGGGGGGCCTCCTCCCCACCCAGGTGCTGTACAGATTTTGTACAGTCTTAGGGAGGAAAAACTCAGTACAATTGTTCCTTTGGAGTAGATTCAAACTGAAAGGTAATAGAGAAATTCAATGTTTTCTGTGTACATCCATCATGCACTGGGATTCAAACCCATTGCATTCATTGGTTCTGGTAATTATATTGTTTACAGATATACTCTTGGATGTTTCATAAATACTGCATTTTACAAAATATATAGGTCTTTGATGACAGGGACCATATAAAAATTTATACCATAATCCTCCATTGTGCTTGAAATGTTACTCTTTGTACATTAAATGAATATTAATGTGTTGTCCTTTGGCCTTAGGTGATGATTCTTATCTGGTGTACAGATATGCATCCATATCCCTTTACTAAGTTAACATGACACAAAACTTTATTTTTTTCTAATCAAAGTGTAACAGTTCTGGTTTTGCTCCAATTTAATACTGTGACTGAGAACTCTGTGAGATGTGATGTACAGGGAATATATTGTGTGATGAAGCTTAGTTAATATGTAACTGGTATTAATGAATCAGCTATGTTATTGGAATAACATGAGAACTTTTGCACCATGAGACTATAAGAGGTTGAGGTCAGGGCAGAGGATAGTTCTATTCAAACAGATACATGGCTACAAGAGAAGTTTTCATGTAAACTGAGGTGGTATATTGTAGTAACTATTTCCATGATATTGTTATGACTTTGATACAATTTTGGTATGCTTTGATACAATTTCAGGTATGCTTTCTATAATTTGAAAAGTGTGACAAATTCCAAAAGGTTGAGAATTACTGTATTGAGATAATTATATCTTTAAAAAAAACAGGGTGAGGCACTTGAATGCTAGGTTGATAATTCTTTTAACATTATCTGGAACCAAAAAGAGGTAAACTGGATTGCCAAAATACATCCTGCCTCTTGTCAAGTGGCCAATCAGGCTTTAAGGTCAAGCCAACTTCAAGCAGCAATGACTACTGCAGCTGAGTGAATTATTTAGTTCTCCTTTCAGAAGAGGAGTAACATTTTCCTCTTTGTAGCACTATTGACAAAATTAAAGGAGATGGTGTATTTAAAGCACTTAGAGCTATACCTAACACAAGTAATAACAACACATTGTAAAGGTTGGGACTGCATTAGGCTGAGAATAACAAAAATGCTGATGAGGAGTAGGTTTTAAGAACAGAAGCATGGTTTGTTTTCTCACATAACAAAAAGCAAGAAATGTCTCAGATATGGTTCTGCTCCTCACTAATGCTGCCAGGGATAGACCTGCTCTGCCTTCATTAGCGTGCAGCTTTTGCTGATATGGTAGCAAACGCACACTGCTCTTCTAGGCTTAGATCTGTATTCTAGGAAGGACAAAGGAGGACAGGCTCAGTCTGCTATTTACAAGTTTTGCATTTTTATTCTAGAGGAATAAATAGCATTCCTGTATCTACATACTACACGACAGGTTCTAGGTTTGTAGCTACTCCTACCTGAAAGAGTAGATACTTTTAGTTAGGTGTACAATTGTTCCAAACCAAACTGAATTCTGTTAAAAAGTAAGTGGAATAGACACTGGCCACAGATAGGATCCCTGTGCTCAAGCTGTTCGGGTTCTGATGTGCTTCAGTGAGCAATAAAAGCTTGCCATTCTGGCGGTCGCAGACTCTAGTTGGTATATGTTTTTAAATAGGCATTTATATTTAAATTTGAAAAGGTTAATTCTATTTGATCCAGTGGTCAAAGGACAGGTATATTTCCAGCTTCCAGATTTCAGACACTGAATAGTGTATCTGGTGAACTCTAAAATGGAACAGAATTAACATATCATTGTTAATAGACCTACTGGAAAGTCTTATTATCCCTATCATAGCAGCCTAATTACTTTATATTTTAATTTTCTCTTCTTCATTAACAGGTACTATGGGGCAACTTCAGTGAATTGGCTCTCAGCATTTTGGCTTTAAGCTTCTGTTTCCATCTTTATGTTATCAAGAATTGGTCAGCAGGGTATATTGCCATTCTGTGTAGCTTAGTTTGTTGGATGTGAACTAACCTGTAAGTTCAGGAATATTTATTTCAGCAATTTTTATGGCATAAATGCTACTAGAATGTATTTCTCCCTCCTTAATGAGAGGAAAGAAAATAATTTATCCTAATTTTGGTGATTCTGAATCATACACTAAGCATCAATCATTATGAAATTTTATAATTATAGATATTGATGTAAACTCCTGCTGTCAACTTACTCCTTGCTTACTTCTTTCTCAGTGAAAGAAGGTTACTTAACTGTGAGATGCTTTGCATTGTGTTATAAGTCCACTTCCAGAGCCTCCATGGTTCTTGAAGGGGTTATCAGTGTCTTCGCTGTTGCTGCTCTTGCTCTTAACCTTTCACTTTTCAACCCTGTTAAAATAACTATTTTTGGTGTCTGCCGCATTTTTGTGGCACCAACATATGAATTTATACCCGTTCTTCCTTCTCATTCATACTAATTTAATTAACAAAGTAGAAGGGAAATTCTTTACTCTTTCAAAGAATATTGGACGTGCTTTGAACGGGCTTATTTCAAAGCAATTGTCAACAAACATTTTCTGTAAACGGTAGAAGGTAAATATTTCAGCCTTTGTGGGCCATGTACAGTCTCTGTTACATATTCTTCTTTTTCTTCTTTCCCCTCATTCATAGCTTGGAGGGCCATACATAGGCCAGTTTGGTTGGTAGTCTGTTTGCTTATTCTTGTTTCAGAACATAAAATTCCTTATCATTAGAACAATGGTCTCCTATTATTAAAAAAAAAAAAGGCTTGAGGAATGCTACAGCATAGGTATTTACTTTTGAAATATTTAAGTATTTTTACTAAATTAACAAACCACGCACAAAATAAAATGTGCAAAAGGTAGATATTTTAAAAACATGAGATAAAATGTAGATATAAACTGAAGCTCTAAAAGTCCTTTCTGTGTCCCAGAAAAGCATCATGCCCACTTACGAAGAATTTGTGTTTTTGCTTCGGAGTTTTATTAAAAGGAAAAAAGAACACTCTTCATATGACACCAGCCCACAGTTTTCTAGACCTTAATATCATCTTTTACCTTGAGCCTACGTAAACTCAAGGGAACTTGATTCATTGGAACCTGCCAAAATAAAGGTTGAAAACATTACAAGACTAGACTTAAAAAAAATCACTTCTCTAAAACTATTTAGAGAATAGAGTATGATTAAAAAGAGGCTCCTCAAGACCATGAAATTCTCCTTCAGGATCATGATTTATTAACCATTTTTCACTGGTGAATATACAGTCTTTTAATGTTATATCTTACTTGAAATGCCAAGGCCACTGTTCAGGAAACAGCACACAAATGAGGTAAATGCATTTATTTATGAAGCTGGACTACTGAGTGAGCAATAACCTAGAACTCGGGGCACTTGCAAATTTTTCCTTGCTTTTTTCTTTTTTGTTTTCTGTTTGATGGTGTTGAGTAGGAAACCCAGTGCCTCACACAAGCTAGGCAAGCTCTCTATCACTTTTTATTTTGAGACAGGGTCACCAAGTTGCCCAGGCTGTCCTTGAAGGTGAGATCCTTTTATTTCAGGCTCCCAGGTAGCAGGGATTATAGGTGTGCGCCACCATGCTGGGCCTCAAATTGTGTTCTCAGAACCATCATTGAACGTGTCCTGCATCAGACTCCAGCATTCTTAATCTACGGAGAGTATTATGTAATATGGTAATAACTATTTAGGATGTAGAAATCACATCAGCTATTTTATCAGAAAGAATTTAACATAAGGAATCATTAATTGAGTTTAAAATTATTATTATATTTTTCTTAGAGAGAAAGAAAGGGAGAGTGAGAGAGAGAATCAATTTTATTTAGTTTTTCATGGGGCTT